>JASDQU010031955.1:0-22197 GCA_032191745.1 Picea mariana | reverse complement strand
ACGCATCCATCAAACCCTTCGTTGTCTTCTCTTTCGAGATATTGAAAGCCATTGATGCTGCCAGGCTCAGCCGTATCATTCCTAGAGCCTTTCTGTCAAGAATCTCCCATTCTTCGTCCTTCATGGCCGCCGGTTTCTTTGCTACTCCACTCAATGGTAGGAATAGATCCTTCTGATATAAATAGTCTTCCATCTGCATCTTCCATAACTGGTAGTTTTGGCCGTTAAATTTATCGACCCTAAAATTTCTATCTTCCGACATTGCTCCCACTCGAACCAGGAACCCTCTTTTCCTGCGAGTTACCTTATTCTCTGATACCAGTTGTTATAAAAACAGGACCGCAGAGAAATAAAATAAAAAAAATGCAGAAAAAAAACACAGAAGACACACAATACAAGAGAGACACAGATTTACGTGGTTCACCCAGTGTGGGCTACGTCCACCAGAGAAATTGCCAAGTCCTTCCTTTATTATTATCTAGCAAATGAAGGGATATAACCTACAGCAAAACCCACTGTAACTTCCTCTTCTTTCTCTCACAGTCTCCTCTCTCAGAATACAATTTTCACCATCCATCATAGCCACAATACATTTCCCTCATAAAAGAGGGTTGCCTTCTAGGGAAAAAAACTCTAACATAATCTCTACCGTTAGATCTGCGACCTTATAATGAACGGTCCAGATTTACAATGAAATTACAATATACTTTTACAAGGCAATTTTTGCTTCGGGGGTTTCGCCCTCCAACCCCTGCTAGGGGCCCACTTGCCCCCAGACCCTCCAGCCGGGGGAATAGGCCCCTCGGACCCTGCAGAAGGGGTACCCCCCCTCTGCACTCCCCCGCGTGGAAGAGTGTACATACTTCTGGGGTGTAAATACTTCATGGGGTATAAACACGGCTGAAAGCAAGGACCTCTGAATCAGGAAGATAATCAGGCTCCACAACCAACAACTATTATTGCTTATGAGACAGGACTAATGCATGCGCTGGAGGAACTGAATTGGTCGAAAATAAGCCTCAGAGTGACAAAACAGAGCTCTGTGTTGAGAAAAGACACACCTGCGAGCTGTTGGAGTGTTATCCGGCTAATTTTTAAGTGTGGACACAAGTCAATCCCCCTAGCTTCACTACGAAACTAAAACAAAACAAGACAATACACTACTCTTTCCTTAGATTTCAATTATCAAATGAGAAATGGATCTAGAATATACCTTTTAAATATCGAAGATCCAACTTCACCAATGCAATATAAGCTCCGTCACGAGGCTTGTGGAGAAATATCTTCAAATAAACACAAGCCAATGAAGATAAGAATAACAAAGTCTATTCGATATGAAACTATGTACATGATCAAGGAATCACACAATATGGACAAATAACATTCATATAGGAAAGAAAAGTATATCTGTATTAAATAATGTGGAAGAAATATACAACCAGATGCCTTGATGTCGTCAGGTTCCTTCCAACAGTTCCTTACTTCCCACACACTTCTTGCTCCAAGGATTTTGATACCATGGTTCTGATAGCTACTCACAATCTATCTTGACAAAGCAAAGCTCAAAGCCAACATACAAGCTCTAAAAACTTCAAGCTACAAAACTCAATAACAAGCCAATATAACTTTCTCCATGAGAGCTCATCTCCTTTTATAAGCTGAAGAGGATAAAGTGAGGAGGTTAGGATGATCCCACTAAATCATGAAAGCTAGTAAGATCCAAACCATTTGGAGTCCACCTCACCATAGAAGCTTCTCCTTCTAGAAGCATTGATAAGATGCTCGTTTTTCCCACATAGAGGAATTTCCACACCCTAGCTATAAAGAAACCAGCGGAAACTACGCAACCTAGCTATAGAGCAAGGTGTGGAAATCAGGCATTTCGCACCATGTGTATAGTGCAACCTACGAAAATCTTCTTTAATAGGGTTTTTACAAAGGAAAATACAACTTATTCTCTCAGTAAAAGTTATTCTCCCTTCTTTCTTCAGGAATTCAAGCTATTGACCCCTTTGAAGGCAACATATAGGTTTACATCATTAATGGTCATAGGGATGACGAAAATAATGTATAACAGAGAGCCCCCCAAAGTATGAAGTTAGAATAGAGTGATAGCTTAAATACTTTGTCGAGTGTGTGTAGGGAACAAGGAACACGTTCGTTGGAAACCTACCAACAAACAAGGAAATACAATACAATAATATATCATCACTAAGGTAGAAATTTCCATACTCAGAACATAAATGAATCAAAGCATAGATGCCAACATGCAGAGATCCATGTCAAGTAAGACAGGTCATGGCCACCAAAAATACACTATGGATCCATCCCAATAAGGCTCAAATCTAAACATAGCCACCAAAAATACATTGTGGATCTATGTGTTAAAGACTCAAATTTGAACATAGCCATGAGACATAAAATGTGGATCTATGCAACTTTACAAATTGAATATACTCCAATGCAACCTGAATCTATCAGAAAAGATCCAGGGTCTTCATCTCCACCACTCTATAGTATGAATCTAACCATGTGAATACATGTGTTGAAGTCAAACATGGTAGAAACCACTTGATTACCAGTCATTAGTGAATACCGTTAACAAGTGCGAGGGAAATCACCATTAATGTCAATGACCCCCAAGGTACTCTAGTACAATCCAACAAATGAGAATTAATGAATTGAAGTCGAACACTTGAGAAAATATCTCGATTAGGGGTCGATAATGAAAACCCAATGTCGAAAATGAGGAAACCTGCCATTGAGGCATGCAAGTTCCAAGGTACCAATTAGTTTCTAAGTCTAATTCTTGGATAATGAGTTGAATTCGACAGGAAAAGACTCGTCACAGGAGGGCCTTAATGTATCCCCCATCAATGACATGAAACGGGTAACAAATTTGAAGTAGATCAGAGTAACAAGTGATTCAGGACCGACTCAGGGATGGCTAACGTAATAGAAGGCTTAGGGACTGCAGAAATGCCCCGCGCAATAGAAGGTTTTTTGGGTTGAAATTCTCTTTGAACATATTGATGACACGACAACTGTCTTGGAAACAATAACTCAGGAACAGGGATCACAGACCAATTTGTAATCTTATAAAGGAGTATGATCGGATACAAGTGGATTTTCCAACCTATACACAAAGCCAGTGAAAGGGTGTCATATTCAAAAGCGACTCTTCCATAGAATACAGGTTTAAACACATTTCTTTCCAAAAAAATTCCCCACCATTTTTGGTGAGTACCTCTTTATTTTTACACAAGCTTGAGGATAACATATGCTTGAATTGTAAGCTCATCCTTCAGATGAGTCCCTCATAGTATGTTTAAGGAACCCTAGGAAGGAGTGGTTTCGTCCCATATGGGCCTTTCGATGCTTGTTTTACAAGTCCAAAGAAAGAAAACTCATGGGGTTTTCATGTTTTGGAGAGTCTGAAAAACAGTTAAAGAAAACTACAAAATGTCCTTTTTCGTAAAATAGTCTGATGAGATCGAAAAAGAGATAACCGACCACTCATCAGACGTTTTCTTCAAATTATTTTACGAGGGTGAAAAGAACAAGATCACTCGACAATATTTTCATGTTTAGAGAGTCTGAAAAGAGCTTAAAGGGAACTTCAGGGGGTTCCTTTTTCGTATAACCTTTACGAGTTTGAAAAAGTGATAAAAGTATACTCGGTTACATTCTCACGTATTTACGAGCACGAGAAAGAACAAAGACTAATATCAATAACTTATTCTCATGTATTTACGAGCATGAGAAAGAACAAAGACTAGGCTCAGTAACTTATTCTCATGTATTTACGAGCATGAGAAAGAACAAAGACTAAGCTTGGGATTGTTTTCATTTTATGCAAGGTTAAAACAAAACAAAATTATGCTTGGGATAGATTTTATTTTTTAACAAGCTTAAAACTAAACAAAATTGTTCTTGGACCTAGTTTCATTTTAACGCAAGCTTGAACCAGAGGAAACTATGCTTGTGGCTTCCCAACGCATAATCCGGATATGGTTGGTACTTAGCCCCCAGCTTAAGAAGCTAGCGATTTAACTTCAGCATGAAGTCCAGAGGCTGAAATCATTGCCCCTCAAGCTTTGGTTCATCCAAGGGCATAGGAGGATGAAAAGAAGCTTAAAATACTATACATAATGAAGTACTTGACTCAATCAAAGAGGGGGAAAAACTATTTCATTTTTAACGAGCTTGACACAGAAACATGAACTATGCTCGTAGCCTCTATTTCATTTTTTATCGAGGTTGCTACAGAGATGCAGAAACTATCCTTACAGCTGGTTTCATTTTTTAACGAGATTGAAAGAAGAAAACCATGCTCAAAGTTGGTTTCATTTTTTAATGAGCTTGAAATCAGGAAACCATGCTCATCTCTCTTCTTGATCATGGCTTCCAAGAGGACAAAGATCTGGAAGGACACCATGTCAAGGGAAAAACCTCAGTCATGGCCTCCAAGAGATATTCACTTGACGAAAGAAACATACTCTGGAAGGAACACATTTCGAAGGGCGCAATAGGGGTAAGGAGATCATGCTCCAATAGCCCTACCGAAGAGATTACCATGTCAACTACCCGATCTAAGTCATAAGGGAGTGAGCTTATAGTGAGAGACTTATCTGCATTGAAAACTGAAGGCATGGGAGACAACGCCACATAATTGACTTGTGGTAGGGGCAATACCATCTACATATACGAACCATTTAGGGAGTTCATTGAGTTGATGGTCAAGTCAAGGCCAACAAATGAAAGTTGATCAATAGTCACCATTCTTCCATCATGCGGGAAAGATATTACATGAAAAAGAGTGGACACAATAGCTTTCATAGCATAGACATAATCTCGCCCAAGGAGTAAATCAAAATCCAAGGGGTCTTGGACTACCATGACATCAATAAAGACATTTTTCCCTCCCAAAGTTACAAGAAACCAGGGAAGGATCCCTAAAGGGTGACTGGTTCTTCTGTTAAAATAAAACAAAGTCTGGGTAACTGGCACAAACTAAGGATAACCCAAAGCTTTCCAAGCAAGAGAGGACAAAATACTAACAGACAAACCTTCATCTATCAACATCTAAGGAACATCATGACCAGAAAGTTGTACTGTAATCTTGAAAGGAATGTGACAGGGAAGACGAGGTACAATTAGCATACCCCAATTAAAAAGGATGGTCTCATTACTTGGAGGGGGTTCTACGACAGAAGGAGGAAATCCCCCTATCACGGTAGATTCTATATCAACGAGAAAAATGTGGGCAACATCAGGTTTACTCTCTAGCGAGAGAGTAGGATTGATCGATGATGAGATCAGATGGATCATTTGGGTTCATTCTTCAAGGGGAGAATGGGGTAGACAGGTGGAAAGGGATCGACCGATTGGGTTTCACTCTCTAACGTGAGAGTGGGATCGATCGAGGATGGGATCGAATTGACCACTTGGGTTACACTCTCTAACAGGAGAGTGGGATCAACCAAGGATGGGATTGGATCGACCACTTTGGTTGCACTATCTAACGGGAGAGTGGGATCAAATGAGGATGGCATCGGATCGGCCACTTTGTTAACTGGTTCAACTAAGGATGTGACCATATTGACTACATGATCAACCAGAATGATCGATGAAGGGATCGGATTGATAATTCCATCAACTATAGGTGGGTCGAGATTAAGCTTGCAATAAGCAGTTGGAAGTTGAGGCTGTGAAACATGCATGTCTTCCAATAATTTCGAGGCTTCATCCATACGAGAGAAAAGGTGATTTAGATGACTCCCTTTGCATATCATGCATGGGAACTTGACTCTTCTTTTCTTTTTCCCAACTGTATCATGACTAGTTGACGGGAGGTCACCAACATGTTGTTCAGAGGCTGACGACATGGGTTGGTGAGGTTGTGTAGACCATTTTTCTATAACCTTGGATAGACCAGGGCAATCCTTAATAATATGGATACCCTTACAAAGCCTGCAAGGGTACTTGGTCTTATGGGTTGTTTGAATGATCTTGGCATCATCAACACTCCCAACACGATTAACAATAATTGGTTTCTTTCCAACATGTCTGACAGTGGTTGGAAGTTTGGACCCTTGTTTATTTTTCTTCTTCTTATTCTTCTATTTCTTCTTCTTCTTATCCACCAAGTTACTATCTTTAGAGATTTCACTCGACGAAGAAGATTAAATGGAAGAATACCTTGTAAGTGAAGAAGGTGAAGAAGATATTACTGGTGAAGAAGGTGAAGGATCAACATGAGGTTGATGTTCTTGGGAGGAAGCACTTACAAATGAAGGACTAATCGCATTCGAGACTACCTGAGTGGAAAACAACCATACCAGTAATCCAATTGTGAGACATGGAAGGCTCAAAGTAGCGATGTGAGGAGGACCAATGTTTCCATAAGAAGTAAAAATAAAAGGTTCCCCTGGAGCATAGGTTCCTTCATTGGTCATTCCGGGAAATGACGCCATTAAAAACAAAAATCCAACCTAGAGTCCATTAGAGAAAACAAACAGCATGCACTAAAAATATAGTAAGCAAGCAAGAAAACAAAACCTTCTCACAATGAGCACACTAGTTGGTGATGAAATCCAACGTCGCGAGAACAAAGTAAGAAGAGGTTGAGATAGAGTGGGTGGAAAATTTATGTTGACGACTTGTTTAACAGACTTACACCCTGGTGCAAGCTCCCACACATAATCGTGGGTATACCCTCCAAGGAGCCCGACTGAGTTTGGCCAACGTCGATTCCAGGTATCGTGAAGACTTGCCCCTCCACAGTCACCTCATGTAAAGACCCTAAAGATATAGGCCAGTAAGGTTACCAACTACTACAGTGACGCCTGGGGAAACAGTTGATAGTCCAATCCACGTGCAAAGGTAGGGCATCTAGCCCGAAATCAACTCGAAAGGATTCCACTCATCATTGTGGGTATACCTTCAAGAGACTCCCATAATACGTGTAATATCTACACCAAGACCAACAAATAAGGGTGAGTAACTCTACCAGTCTTAATGCAACCTTGTGATTGACCCTTGTGTTAGAAGGGCTTCCCAGGATAAAATGTAGCAATTGTATTTGAACTCTCCCTAACTCAAGATTCTATGTTTGTTTGTAGCTTTGGAAAGTTATCTTTCACACCTATTCCAAAGCCCTACAACTAATCTAATGTAGGTTTGCTACCAGAAAAAATAAAAATGTCTAACCAATTTTTATAACCACTTCATTTTAAGGTTGTTGTTACTCAAGAGGAAAATGGCATGGACAATATGGTGTTTTGACCGACTCGAAAGTTATGCAAAGAGATGAATATGCAATATTTTCATTTCGATGAAAGCTATGCTACGAGAAGGAGAAAACATTTACCTTTCCCAGATGCATAATGTCCCAAAATTTTAATAAACTCATAAACATCAAAATCTTCAAGAAATGAGCCTTAAGAGACTGTACACCAAACTTTTTCAGAATCCAAGACCAAAAAATGCCAAAAATCATGCAATTTCACTACTTCAAATGCAAGAATGCCCCCAATCTAATATAAATCAAGAAATCAATTTTTTGTTTCAAAGATAGCTAAAAGAAATAGAAAATCTCTATAAAACAAACCAACCCAAACAAATTTTCTCTTTTAACACAAACTATTCAATAAAAGAAAAAGTTCTTTCACCAAACAATTCTAAACAAAAACAAGGGTTTGTAACTGAAAGATACTCAAAGCAAGAGACCAAATCTTTCAAAAGAAAACAAAGCAAAGATGAGTAAAATCAGTTTCAAAGATGTCAAGCAGACTGTAAACAGATCATAATCAAACCCAAAAATTCACCCCAAAACCAAATCCAAGATCTGGGTAAGGAAAAACCATCAAAAATAAAAATAAAATTCACAATCACTGCAGGCTGTAGACTAACACAGTACATCAATTCCTAATTTATGTAGGCCAGAGAACCAATACAGTGTGGAAGCACCGCACTGTGTCAAAAAGGTATGGTGCCGAAATAAAATATCATCGCATTGTCCCTCAAAGGAGGGTGCGGAAGTCAAAGTAAAAATGAAAAAATAAAAAGTTAGAAGGTTTTTCCAGTGAACTTAAATAGTCAAAGAGTCAATTTAGATCTCCCAGTGACTCAGAAAATAGAACCCAGGAAATGAAAGCAAGAAAGCAAGACAAACTAGGAAAACAATCTGTTGCCCAGTAGAGTTGCCAATTTTGTTATCGGGCTAATTGTTAAGTGCGGACACAAGTCAATCCCCCTAGTTTTACTACGAAACTAGAACAAAACAAGATAGTACACTAGTCTTTCCTTAGATTTCAATTATCAAATGAGAAATGGATTTAGAACATACCTTTTAAATATCGAAGATCCAACTTCGCCAATGCAATCCAAGGTTTGTCGCGAGGCTTATGGAGAAATATCTGCAAATAAACACAAGCCAAAGAAGACAAGAATAACAAAGTCTATTCGATATGAAACTATGTACGTGATCAAGGAATCATACAATATGGACAAATAACATTCATATAGGAAAGAAAAGTATATTTGTATTAAATAATGTGGAAGAAAGATACAACCACATGCCTTGAAGTCGTCAGGTTCCTTCCAACAGTTCCTTGCTTCCCACACACTTCTTGATCCAAGGATTCTGAGACCATGGATCTGATAGCTACTCACAATCTATCTTGACAAAGCAAATCTCAAAGTCAACATACAAGCTCCAAAAACTTCAAGCTACAAAACTCAATAACAAGCCAATCTAACTTTCTCCATGAGAGATCCTCTCCTTTTATAAGTTGAAGAGAATAAGGTCAGGAGGTTAGGATGATCCCACTAAATCATGAAAGCTAGTAAGATCCAAATTGTTCGGAGCCCACCTCACCATAGAAGCTTCTCCTTCTAGAAGCATTGAGAATATGCTCATTTTTCCAATGTACAGGAATTTCCACACCCTGGCTATAGAGCTACCTGTGGAAACTTCGTAACCTAGATATAGAGAAAGGTGTGGAAATCAGGCATTTTCGCACCATGTGTATAGTGCAACCTATGGAAATCTTCCTTAATAGGGTTTTTACAAAGGAAAATACAACTTCTTCTCTCAATAAAAGTTATTCTCCTTTCTTTCTTCAGGAATTCAGGCTATTGACCCCTCTGAAGGAAACATATAGGTTTACATCATTATCGGTCATAGGAATGATGAAAATAATGTGTAACATGGAGGCCACTAGAGCTAACAGACTGTATGAGCACATTTTTTTGAAGTGTTTCTGTAACTAATCGACGTTGACTTGTGACTGAGATTTAACTCTCTGTCTGTTGTCTGAGCTTTAGGAAGCTAAGCACAGTCCGTCTTGACTATACTTAACCCTTCTCCTTGCTTTCACTGTGATGAATTGGTCATGAACAGGAAGACGTGGAGGCGGGTGTCCAATAGGAAGATGGGATGAGTGGATGTGAGGGTAGATGACATGTGAAGACAAATGTCAAAAAGTGAGAGGAGGTGTGAATACGATGGAGGTATCGGGAGTATGGAGTTGGTGAATTGTATTGAAGGATATAGGCGGCACGTAGAGAGGGGAGGAATATATAGCCTGGGAGGTGAGTGAAAGATGATGTGGAGGTGACACGGTGACCTAATTTCATTTAAGCAAGTGATTGCAGGAGTTTTTGAGGGTGGTTTGGATCCAGGTCACCTTTTGGCCCGCAATCCACCACAAGTTGCCATGTATCCTTCCAACAATACCATGGTTCCAATTGTGGGACCACTTAGGAAAATTAACTCTCGTGCAATTTATGTCCCCACAATGAAATGTGGTCGTCGATCTGATGATGATCTGTGATCCAGGTGACTTTACTTCCAGCAAGGATCAAAGGTTCAGGTTGATTTGATATCAATGGTCCACACTTACCTCAAGAGTCTAGGCTTTGAGAGTTTCAAATGTTAGGCTTGGAAATCTCTTGGAGGAAAATCGTCGAAGTGAATGATCTGCATCCATGTGTCCTTGCTAATGGATGGTCCAGATTCACTTTGAAAGTTCGGGCTTCGAGAGTTTCTAACGTCTAGCTTGGAAATATCCCAGAGGAAAATCGCCAAAGTGACATGGTGGCCTGATGTCATATGATGTCATGGTTGTTGATGTGTCATGGAAAGAAGGGTGACACGTATCATGTGGAAATGGGCAAATGTCACAACCAAATGACCTGAAATGAGTACCATGTGTCATGACCGATAAGTGTGCCATGTGTCATGACTGATGAGTGCCATGTGCCCTTGCTGATGAATGGTCTCACTTCTCTTCGGAAGTCCGGGCTTCAGGAGTTTCAAATGTAAGGATTGGTAATCTCCCAGAGGAAAATCCCCGAAGTGAATAATCTGTCGCCACATTTCCTCACTGATGGATGGTCCAAATTTGCTTTGGGACTTCGGGACTTAAGCTCTTCAAGACTTCGACTCTTCGACTCTTTGACACTTCGGCTCTTTGAGTCATCAGTGCTTCGGGAGTTCGACTACTTTATAACTTCAACACTTCGACTCTTTGATTCATCGGTACTTCGGCTCTTCCGATCATCGATACTTCAGGAGTTCGACACTTCGGGAGTTCGGCTACTTCGACACTTCGGGAGTTTTGAATGAAATATCCCGGAGGAAAAGATCCGAAGTAAATGATTTGTTGCCGTGTGTCATGACCAATGGGTGCCACATGCTTCAAAACTTCGACTCTTCGGGACTTCGACTCTTCGGCAAGTTCGGCTCTTCGAGACTTCGACTAATTCTTGATGTTAAACTCCACATAATTCTGCACCCTTGAACGAACGAGAGTCATTGATTTGATTAGCTTGATGGATCGTTACTGTTGAAACTTACCTTGTTCGTTTTGACAATCTGAGTCTTCAATCGATTGCTTTGGATCGTTGCATTTATCTATGGGGCTTTCCTATGCATACAAAAATGCTTGGTCACCCTGTTGTGAGTTCAATCTATGGAAAACATGATTACAAGTAATTCAAACCAAATATGACATTTATTTTATCCTTCAAGAAATACAGAAATAGAAACAGAAACACACAAAAAATCAAACAGGAAAGAAGCGAATAACAACCAAGTCACTAAAAAAAAAAACATGGGAAACTGACTTAACCAACCCGAAGAGGAAAAATTAATGAAGGTATAGGGAAAAGAGAAAGGAGAGGGAGCGATGCAGACCTAGGTTACAACATTGGCTCCAACTAGGGATAACTCATCCCTGTGAGGTGCTAAGAACTGTACATCGATGCCTTGAGATTAAATAAATTCTCTTACCTTCCATTTCTTACCTTTGTTTTCATCTTCCAGCTCGGTGTATCTACTACTCTCCCTCAGCCATGCATTTTATTTGAATTGAAAAACTGAAACTACACCCCAGTGCCTTGTTGGGCTATGGAGTCTTTATTCACTCATACTAACTAATCAAAAGCAACAATAAAAGGAAAGCATATATGGTACAACAGGGAACTTCCCTCATCCTTAAACAAAATAGTGTTTCAGGAAGCGCCCATTTATGGGGCCTCCAAAAATCGTTGTATCGTCTAAGTTGTGCAGGATAAATGTGTTGTTGTTCAAAACTTCAACCACCTTAAAAGGGCCAAAACAAAGGTTTTCAAATTTACCATGATTGGTCTTGTCATCCCTTTTGGCATCCCACCTCAAGACCAAGTCACCTTCCTGAAAAATATCCTTCTTGGTTTTCTTATCAAGCGTTGATTTGATCTTGATTTGGTATGCTTATGTCTTCTGATCCAATGCTTCTCTTCTTTGTTGAACTTCTATAATCTGGAATATTCTCCTTTGGATGTCGTTTGGTTCTTCAATATCTTCCTACAAGAATTTTAGGACTGATATGCCAAGATGAGTGGGAAAAACAACGTCTATGCCATAAACAAGATGAAAGGGTGAGGTTCGTAAAGACTTCTTAGTGATGATTATGTTAGCCCAAAAAGCATACTTAAGTTTGGAGTCCCATGATTTCTTGTTTTCAGTCAGCAACTTCTTAATGATGATGATGAGAGTCTTGTTTGATTATTATGCTAGGCCATTTCCTCGAGTGTAATAGGATGTGTAATTTTTCAAGGAAATGTTGTGACTACCACAGAGGTCAATCATGGATTTGGACTTGAATGCTTGGGCAATGTCTGTTACAACCTTACCGGGGCAACCAAATATAGAAAAAAAAATAGTTTCCAAGAAATTGATGATTACCTTGTCAGTGGCATACCTAGTGGGCATAGCCTCAATCCATTTGGTGAAGTAGTCGGTGGCAGTGAGGATCCACTTGTGTTGTCCACTAGAGGGTGGATTTATCTCTCCGATGAAGTCTAACCCCCATTGTTGAAATGGACCACTAGTAGTGATAGGTTTTAGGGGAAATGACAATAACTTGTGTTTCCCTAGAAACATTTGGCATTCATTGCAGGCCCTAATAGTAGCAAAAACATCAGAGAAAAGGGTGGGACAATAGTATCTTTCCCTCAAGATATTGAGAGTTGTGGCCTTCCAATGCTGGTGTCCTCCACATACTCCTCTGTGCGTTTCTGTTGTGACTTGTTTGTCTTCATTTTCATCAATGCATTTTAACAGGATGCCAATAGGATCTCTCCAATACAAGTTTTGGTTTGAAATGCAGAATTTGATAGCCTTCAATTTGAGAGACTCGGCCTTTGTCTTCTTCACATCTAGTGGACATTCAAAATGTTTTAGAAAATAGATGATGTTTTTATACCAAGGTGAAGAGGAGTAGTTTTCGAATACCTATAAGTTGTCTTGATCGGGTTGTATGATGGGTGCATCTGATTGGGTGAAGATTTGATGCAATTCTAGCACCTTACAATTTGATTCTGATAGCAATTTGGCCAGTCCTTTCCCCTTGATCAGCTTGGTGGGATTTATTTGTAGTTCATACTCCAACAGTTTGACAATTCATTTTCCTCTTTTTCTCTCATTGTCTGGCTGGACCAAAATCTCTTTGACACTGTTGCTAGGAACAAAGGTTGTTATTCTAGACTGTAGCACATAAACCCTGAAGGATTTGAGTTCTTTGACAAGTGCATAAACCTGTTTCTCTAATATATCATACTTCATCTCATCATCTCGGAGGGCTCTGTTGAAAAAGGCTATTGTCTTCTCGTGCCCTTCTTCATTTTTCTATAGCAGTACAACAAAAATGGTTTCCTCTGAAGCAAAGGAGACGATGAAGAAATATTTGGTATAGTCAGGGCTCACTGATATTGGGGCCTCATCTAAATCTTGCTTGATCATTTGAAAAGATGATTTTGCCTCCAAGGACCACTTTATCACAACATATTTCTTTAACATGTTAGTGATAGGCTTCAAAATTTCAAAAAAATTTGGCATAAAACATCTAAGGAATTTTATCTTACCAATGAAAGACTGAACAACCTTTTTATTTCTAGGGATCTCAATCTGTTGAATGGAAAAAACCCTTTTTGGATCAATTTTTATACCTCCTTTTCATATGATGTGGCCCAAGAGATTTCCTTATGGCATGGAAAAGTGAGACTTTCTAGGATTGAGAGATATTCCATACCTCTTGCATTTCTTGAAAACCTGCTCCAAATGTTGCAAATGTTCATCATCAGACTTGGAGAAAATGGTGATGTCATCCAAGTATATAACCATAAATTTGTATTTTTCCCCCACAAAAGCTATGTCCATGGACCTCTGAAAAGTGGCCCCTACGTTCATCATCCCAAAGGGCATCTTGTCATACATGAATGTTCCCCATGGGGTGGTGAATGTTGTTTTTACTTTATCCTCTTCACAAACTGCTATCTGGTTGTAACCAGAGTATCCATCTAACAAGGAAATTATGTGTGCACCTACCACCCTCTGTAAAATATGATCCATTTTGGGCAGGGGATAATTGTCCTTCATAGAACACTTGTTGAGGTTTTTGAAATCAACAGATAAGCGTATCTCACCACTTTTCTTCCTTACAGGTACTAAGTTGGCCACCCAACTTGAGTACCTCAATGATACAATAATCTTGGCATCCAACATTCTCTTCAACTCTTTGCCAATTATGGACATTAACATGGGATTAAACTATCGAATCTTCTATTTGAATGGCTTGGAGCCACCCTTTAGAGGGATCTTATGCTAGATGATGTCAGTGTCAAATGTCTTCAAATCTTCATAGGACCATGCAAAAGTATTAGCAAACTTTTTAATGAGACTGACATACATGTCTTTTTGTTCTGCAGCTAATGCTTTGGACATATTGATTATCTTAGGATTCTTAGGGGTCCCAATATTGCAATCTGTCACCTCTTCTTCTTGATTCCTCATGGGAGCTCCTTTGTAAACATCATTACTATCAAACAACCTTTCCAATGGCACTAGTCCTCTCGGAATGTGGTTGGTTTTCAACTCCACAATATCATGACTAGCCATTGTCTTCAACAGATGGGGTGCTTGTTGATCTTTCGATTCCTCAACTTCACCTTCTTGACTTTCTTGATCAATTGAGATGTTGGAGAATTCATCCATGGTGTGTAGAAATATTTGCAACTCCAAATCATCACTAAAGACCTGCTAGTGTCTTACGTTGTCTGGTATGGTTGTTCTATGCCTGATTTCCACCTGATATTTAATATTTGGGCCAATGGGAGGCCTTAAAGTACTGGAAGCCAAGGCCAGAGAATCTTCCCTCTGATTTTGTTCTCTGTGAATAAAGGAAATGTTGAATTCTAGAAATACGTTATCGATCAAATCCCATACCTCGTTTTTGTATTGCTTGAGCCTTTGTTGCTTAGTTTGATATATGTTCCTCACTTGATTGATGACCAACTCAGAATCAGCAAAAACTCCTAAACAATCAATGGCCATGTCTTTGGCAGCCCTTAATACCAATACCAAAGCTTCATATTCAACTATATTGTTAGTAGTTTCAAACTCCAGCTTATAAGAGAGGGTTATCACTTCTTCTGAAGGGGAAATAAGGAGTATACATGCACCTGATCCTTCTTTTGATGAAGAACCATTGAAATACGTCTTCCATACTCTGTTTTTTTTACTTGTCAGTGGTTGATCGTTGCATTGGCTAACTGATATTTTAGGTTCATCATCATTCAAATGAAAGATAGATGATCCAATTGCATCCTCGACAGCATAAATTGGGTGATTTCTTGGGTGTTGATGGTCACTAACAATGTAGTACAACCTTACCTCTATGTATAGCCTCCTATGCTCTCCTCCAAACACAGTAACAGTGGCATAAGTGAGGTCCATTTGTAATGATCCTCTAACCTTCTTAGCCCACGTTCTGGATAAAATCATACCAAACTTTGGGGGAATGTCTGCTACAACAATGTCCATCACTACACTCTTCATGGGTAATTGTGCTAGAGAAACCACCACATCCTTTATCAACCCAAGACATGTCACTTTCTTAGAATCAAAGAAGTACAGGTATTGGTAAGGCTTGGTAATATCCAGAACTAGTTCTTCCATAACAACTTTGGGCATGACATTGTGAGAGGCTCCTAAGTCCATAAGAAAATTATGCAAGATCTTATCATGGACATTCAAAGATATATAGAAAGGAGGAGAAGCATCAGAGCCATCCTCAATGTGTGGACCCACAGTAATGGTTGGGTTTTCATCATGTAGACTAATGACATTGGAAGATACACTAGAGGGAGTTGGTTGTAGAACTTTCATGATGGATTTCTTAAAAGGCTCATTTTTTAAAAATTCTGTTAAAGGTATAGGGATCTTGATCTTGCTCAGCTCATGTTCTAGGATGAAAGAGGTTGGTGGCCTATCAGATTATTTTATTTTAGAGACTGCAGGTCTTGATAGAGGAAGTTGTTGATTTTTAGTTGACATACCTTTATTTGGACTTGTCTTGGGGAGAGCTTCAACTTGCTTGATTTGATCATAGGTCGTGGTCTTGGAAGCTCCTTCTCTTGGCCTCAAATCATATTTTCTTTTGGGTTGGACTTGAATAACTCCCTCTTCTGCTATCTGATCATTAAACTAATTTGACAGTTGTGCTACCTCATATTCTTGATGTGTTAAATGGTTGGTATAATAATTTGTTTCATTAAAAATCACATCAGTATCATCCACATCATCACTGTTTGCATCCATATCCTTAATCTGATTGTTTTGGAAAGGAGGTACTACGCTTTGATCATCAACATTTCTCCTTTCTCTCTGCATTATTGGAGGGGCCTCATTAGGGGTGCATATCTAGCAGCAATTATGGCATCCATCATGTTAATGGACATGGCTTGGATAATAGTGATCTACAAATTTATGGGAGATACAGGGCTGGATGCAGGACTAGATACTGAAGTGGAATCAGGAGTTGAAGATGTATGAGACCCTTTGAAATTATGATTCTCAGGGCTATCAAATTCAAGCTGCCTGTGATTGTGATTAGACATAGGCTCTTTGTGTGCATCTTTACCCTTGAGGGGGGAAGTATATATCTGGGCTACAATGGATTTTCTTAGTTTCCTTTCTGGCTCAGAGACTACTGTTTTATTCTTAGGATTGGAATGAGCCTTCTTGGCTTTGCTATTTTTAGATTTGGATCTATTGAATCCCTTTTTGGGTGCCAGTATTTCCTCTTTAAATTTTACTTAGTGAAGTCGCAAGGTGAAAGATGGCAGTCTGTGATATATGTCTGATCTTTATTCACCATCAAAGGTCAGAGCTGATCAAGTTTTGTTTTCTCAGGGAAATATATTTCATTACTGCGTTCCCCGGCAACAATGCCAGAAGATGTTGTTCCTAAGGTCTACACTTCACTGCTAAAGGGAAAATCTAGGCCACCTATCAATTTAGAATGATTATCTCTTTTAAATTTTTTTTGGTTGGTCAAAGGGTTATTCTATCAAGATAAAAACAAGTTTGGGTTGGAAAAATGAAATGGATGAGGGTCCTCCTTAGCTGGCGGTACACTAATGACAGACCGGTGAAATAATAGAAAACTAAGGGAAACAACAAACTACTCAATGAATAATCTGTTGCAAGAAGTTCAATACTTAAAATATCATCTCAAGACATTAAACATGTATGAAAAACACAGCTACTCCCACAGGTTGCAAATAAAACAAATCTTCACCAAAACATTAGTTGTTTGACAGGTTGCATATCAGTGAAAACAAGTTATACAATAGCTGAAAGGAAATGAAATGTATGTTGCACAAACCAAAACCTATATTCAAGATAAGAATAGAAACACATAAATATTTGAACAAAACACTATCATCAAGAGTATGTTCACCAGGTAGAGAGATTTAATCCATGCATAAAATGAGTCCAACTAGTCTGATGTATTGCTATTCTTTCTCAAAAATGTGATGTTTACAATATCCAAAATCTAGTTATTTAAAGAGTTGGAGAGGCTCTCATCCTTAGGGGAACGAGACCTTAATTTATCTAACTGTTCGTAAATAAAAAAATTAACTTCACTAAGACACTAGAATTAATCAGCAAGAGTGGTTCTTATCACACACAGAATACCACTCTTGCATCTAATCTAGGAAAATGTTGGAATTAATCAAATAAAAACTACTACTATCTGTGAGACATGACTGATGCATGCGTTGGAGGAACTGAATTGGCCGAAAATAAGCTTCGAAGTGACAAAACAAAGCTTTGTGTTGAGCAACAACATGCCTGCAAGCTGTTGGAGGCCACTAGAGATAACCAGATGTATGAGTAGAGTTTGTTGAAGTGTTTTTGGAACTAATCAACGTCAAACTGTGACTGAGACTTAAATATCTGTCTGTTGTCTGAGCTTTCGAAAGCTAAGAGCATTCCATCTCGATTGTACTTGACCCTTATCCTCACTTTCACTATGATGAACTGGTCATGAACATGAAGACATGCAGGCGGGCATCCAATCGAAAGACGGGATGAGTGGATGTGAGGGTAGATGACATGTGAAGACATATGTCAAAAAGTGAGAGGAGGTGTGAATATGATGGAGGTATCGGGAGTATGGAGTTGACGATGTGTAGTGAAGGATACATGTGGCACACAGAGAGAGGAGGAATAGATAGGCTGGGAGGCCATGAGTGAAAGATGATGTGGAGATGACACGGTGACCTGATGTCATTTAGGCACGTGATTGTGGGAGCTATTGAGGGTGGTCTAGATCCAAGCTGCCTTTGGGCCCGCAATCCACCACAATATGCCACATATACTTCCAACAATACCATGGTTCTGATTGTGGGACTGCTTAGGAAAATTAACGCTCGAGTAGTTTACATCCCCGCAATAAAATGTGGTCGTTGATCTGATGACGATATGTGATCTGGGTGACTTTACTTTTTGCCAGGATCAAAGGCTTAGGTTGATTTGAGATCAACGGTCCGTGCTTACTTCAAAAGTTCGGGCTTCGGGAGTTTCAAATGTTAGGCTTGGAAATCTCCCGGAGGAAAATCGCCAAAGTGAATGATATGCATCCACGTGTCCTTGTTGATGAATGGTCCAGATTCACTCTGGAAATTCAGGCTTTGGGAGTTTTGAATGTTTAGCTTGGAAATATCCTGGAGGAAAACAGTTGAAGTTACGTGGTGGCCTCACGTCATATGATGTCATGACTGCTGATGTGTCATGGATAGAAGGGTGACACGTGTCACGTAGAAATGGGAAAATGTCACAACCAAATGACCTGGAATGAGTGCCATGTGTCATGAACAATGAGTGTGCCATGTGTCATGACTGATGAGTGCCATGTGTCCTTGCTGATGAACGGTCCATCTTCTCTTAGGAAGTTCGAGCTTTGGGAGTTTCAAATGTAAGGACTGGAAATCTCCAGGAGGAAAATCCCCGAAGTGAATGATATGTCGCCACGTGTCCTCACTGATGGATGGTCCATATTTGCTTTAAGACTTTGGAACATAAGCTCTTCGGGACTTCGGCTCTTTGGCTCTTTGACACTTCATCTCTTCGGGTCATCAGTACTTCGGGAGTTCGACACTTCGGGTCTTTAGAAGTTTGGCTACTTTGGCACTTCATCTCTTCGGGTCATCGGTACTTCAGGAGTTCATCACTTTGGGAGTTCGAATACTTCGGCACTTCGAGAGTTTGACACTTTGGGAGTTTTGAATGTGAAGCATGAAATCTCCTGGAGGAAAATCTTTGAAGTGAATGATTTGCTGCCGTGTTTCATGACCGATGGGTGCCACGTGCTCCTACACTTCGGATCTTCAAGACTTCGGCTCTTTGGCAAGTTCGACTCTTCGGAACTTTGGCTAATCCTTGATGTTAAACTCCATGTGATTTTTCACCCCCGAACGGACAAGATTCGTTGATCTGATCGGCTTGATGGATCTTTACCGTTGAAACTTACCTTGTTAATTTTGACAATCTGAGTCCAAAATCGATCGCTCTGGATCGTTGCGTTTGCCTATGGGCCTTTCCTATGCATACAAAAATGCTTGGTCAACCTGTTGTGAGTTCAATCTATGGAAAACATGATGACAAGTAATTCAAACCAAATACGACATATATTTTATCCTTCAAGAAAGACAGAAACATAAATGCACAAAGACTCAAATAGGAAAGAAGCGAATAAGAACCAAGTCACTCAAAAAATAAACATGGGAAACTGACTTAACCAACCCGAAGAAGAAAAATTAATGAAGGTATAGGGAAAAGAGAAAGGAGAGGAAGGGATGCAGACCTAGGTTACAACATGTACTATACATACATTTTCTAGAACCAATGTTCTTTGTACATGCACTTTGCATTGTTGACATTATGGTAGTTGTGGGAGGTATTAACCTCCATATGTAACCTTTGACTAGAATATAATATTTTGGAAGCAAGAGAAACCCTAAACAGATGTGTGAAAACCATAGAAGACATATCGGCTCAACAGAATATATAATATTAAGGTATTATTCGCGAGAAACACAAGTCAACTTCATAGGAAAAAGATAAACATAAAATATAATTACTAGAAAGTCAGGTCGAACCAGCTAGAAAAGTAACTGGATAGATCAATATAAATAGAGGACATATTGGCTCATTTGTTCACTCACACACACACTCTTAGTCACCCAGAAATAGTTCACAAGTTTGGAGGAGGAACAACAACAACTGTAGTTGTACCATTTTCTCTTTTTTATTCTTTCAGGTACTTTCTCTTGTGTGCTACCCTTGGATAAGGTGTTTTCTCTTGGTTATATATTGGTTATGGTCTGGCTTCCTAGAATAATTCTTTTTGTCAAAGGTTAAGGTGCTCAGGGGTGGCTTTGTGCCTACAGTTGGGTGACAATGGTGTAGCATTTTCTATGATGAAACGAGCACATATACATTATTCTAACAGGTTATGGGCCCACACTACCTTCAGAACAGTCTAACTGATGGAAGGTAGATCGAGAGTTCCTTGTCAAGATCGTTGTAGCACCAGTTGCAGCTACAACTAGGGTTTTTGATTTTGTAGCTGCAACAAGCCCTAAACCTAATTTCTTGGGCACTTTCAGTGAAGCATTGAACCTAATTTTTGGGTATTCTAGTGCACCCTCTAGTGTCCTCATCCAACAAAAACATAAAGTTTGAGTTTTTGGGCCAAAGTCAAATTCAAAGTTTGACTGGTCAAACTCAAAGTTAAAGGTTGAATTTTGGTCGAAATTGATTTTTGTGGTCAAAGTTGAAATTTCAGGGTTTCTAGCTTGTTCTAATCATTGAACCTTTTTTATTCAGTTTCTAACCTTTTCTTGTCAAGATGGTGTCCAGTTTCATATTAGAAGACGAGTTGAACAATACTAAAAATTTCAAAGGTATTCACTTGTATATTCTTTTCAAGTTATATCATCCAACAAAGAATGAGTGTGTTTGCAGGGATGTACAAGAGACCTTGTCCAATCAGTGATTTGAATTCAATACATTCACAGGAACAAATGCACCTCCCTAGCAGTGAAGACTCCAGGTTTGATTATTTAAAATTGATATGTTTCTAGATGTTATGGAATTATTATGATCTTATGTTGCATCTTGATATATTGAAGTTATAATCATGACCCCTTAATACTAGAGATACACTTGTTGATCTCCTCTCTAGGATATATTCTTGTTCTTATGTAAATGATTATTGTTTACGAGATGAAGTTGATCTTGTTTAGGAGATTTTCTTGGTTACTGACCTAGACTCCAGGAAGGATATCTTCCATGGAGGATACCATGAAGATTTTTTTGTTCTTGTTTCTTGTTCTGGGCAGGTCATAAGAGATAAATATGAGAGGGAGTCAATGATCAAGAAGAAGCCAACATATTTTCGTGACACTTTGTAGAATGCAAAGGGGCATGCAACAAACGTAAGTGTGGTCCTAGTATTCTCTCAGATAGAGGGAGTTGATTTCAGAGTTTGAAATGAAGGATCTTGACTAGATATATTGGGATTGGAAGCGTGGTTGGAACCAAATGAGATCTTCAGTGAGGAGACTGAAGAGGTTTAGCATGATGGACATGAATTCCATGGCCACACCTATGATGACACTTCTGAGGAAGTTGTGTGACGAGATAGACATTTTCTTTGCAGAGAGCACCTTGTTCCAGTATATGGTTGATCCATGATTGTATTATTGGGTTACAATACAACAGGCAGGTACCTATGTTGTACAAATAGATATGATTGATCTTCGATGATGAAGTATGACTTTCGAGATATACAATTTTTGGATTGGAAGTGCATAAGACATATCTAGCACCTAGGGTGCTACTTCAGCTTGGGATCGAGCAAGATTTCCAAACAAGTAGGGAAGCATATATATGTAGCACTCAGTCATATATCATGGTTGGTGATGCAAGATATGACTCAAGGTGTATTTTCGAAGGATATTGCAAAACTTCATCAGAGACATGGTGCAGGAAGGAGCAGTGAGGTTGCATCACATATCCAAAAATGAGTAGATAGTTGACATTTTCACTAAGCCTCTGTCTTGGACAAGCTTGGTAGGAATGAAAATGTTTCCCCTGGGGAGTGTTGATGATTGCAACATTGTGCCGATATTACAATATTGATCATACAGAATTGATCATGTGGGAATAGGCCCAGATGTAATCTTTGACGGACTGAAGATTCTAGTTTTTTCTAGATCTCCTATGTGTGAATTACTTCGGGCCTTGAAACTCTGTTATGAACAAATTTCTTCACGCAAAAATAATCCAAAATATCT
>JASDQU010031952.1:0-14659 GCA_032191745.1 Picea mariana | reverse complement strand
TGGTGCTATCGAAAATCGTGACTCAACGATGCTTCCTCTGTCGACTTCCTTCAATAGCGAGTCAGCGAAACACTGAACTCTCTCCACGTTTCCTCCTTGATGAACGGTCCTCGCTCTTTCGAGACTTTGACGAGTCCTTCTCTTCTCTATTGTTACAAGGGTTAAACCTCACGCACCTTCTCCCAGATCTGATGGCTATCGATCCTCTGTGCTAGATCTAATGACTCAGATCCTTCCTCCCGTGCTTTGAGACTCTGAATGGTCCCGCCATTATCTTTCATGCAGCTTCACCTGATCCAACAACCTATGGCTATTTGCACTAGATCAGACGGCTCAGATCAAATCTTCTGTGCGCCTCCCAGGGACTAAACCTCATGCATGTTTCCTTGATCCAGTCGCTCTCGGGCCACTGCACTCCAGATCCAACAGCTGGCACAATTTTGAGATTTCAACAACTGAAAGTCTGGATTGCAGTCTCCTATGCTCCTCTGACTCCCAATTTCCAAATTTTGTGGATATCAAAGGGTTTAAACCCCGTGCACCTTCACTTGATCTAATGACTATCAGATATTTGTGCTAGATCTAATGGTCTAGATCTATTATCCTTGCGCGCTCTCCTCTTGTTTTCTAGACGTAGACTCCAATGGTCCAGATCTTCCCTCTACAGCTAATCCCATGACTGTTGTGCTCCTCCTCTTGAGATTTGACATCCCTCCCAGACTTGGAAGATTTTCAAAGTCTCAAAGGCCTCGACCTTTGCTTCCTCTACGAGCCCTGATGGTTTTAGATCTCACCTGTATTTTGGAAACACTATCTCTTCTGAGCTTTGTCAATGGCTTTGACCTCGAAGTATCTCAGCCTACTGTTCCTTTTTTGTTGGAATTCTATGCGCAAAGGCATTGTTCCTCTTGAGACAAGTTCGCACTCGCACACTCCTAGTGTTGTTTGAGTTTTCGAATAACTCAATTTGAAGTATTTCTTGCAGAGAAATGTTTCATGCTCTCCTAGCGTTATTTTGCTCGATGCACGTTGTGCAGATCCTTTCTTCACAGAGTGTTCATTAACTCTGTCTTCTTCGAACTCGATGAAGAGTTCTTCCTATGCACACTTGCACCGACTCAATGCCCGCTTGGTAGAGCTCTTACAGAACCTTCAGTAGTTCTGTCTTCTCCCTGAACTCGAAATAGAGTTTCTTCCTGTGCACTCCTTGCACCTCTGTTGATGAAGGTTCAACGCTATCCCTCTTCATCTTTCTTGATCTTACCTCACCTTTGTCAACGCACACCTTGCGGACTATGTGCGCTCCTTGCACTCGAAAACTTCAAGACAGGAAGAAATTGAAACTTATGCAATGCTTCACCAGTTATGCATTTAAAACATGAAATGCATAAAAACACGTAAACACAATTTGAAGTATTTCTTGCAGAGAAATGTTTCATGCTCTCCTAGCGTTATTTTGCTCGATGCACGTTGTGCAGATCCTTTCTTCACAGAGTGTTCATTAACTCTGTCTTCTTCGAACTCGATGAAGAGTTCTTCCTATGCACACTTGCACCGACTCAATGCCCGCTTGGTAGAGCTCTTACAGAACCTTCAGTAGTTCTGTCTTCTCCCTGAACTCGAAATAGAGTTTCTTCCTGTGCACTCCTTGCACCTCTGTTGATGAAGGTTCAACGCTATCCCTCTTCATCTTTCTTGATCTTACCTCACCTTTGTCAACGCACACCTTGCGGACTATGTGCGCTCCTTGCACTCGAAAACTTCAAGACAGGAAGAAATTGAAACTTATGCAATGCTTCACCAGTTATGCATTTAAAACATGAAATGCATAAAAACACGTAAACAACAAACGCACAGTATGCAGGGAAATCTTCTTTTCTATTACTCTATGTGTATCTATACAATTCTTATAAAGACTAGACTGTAACAAGTCTCAGTTCTATCAAGTTCTCCTGGAACTTCTAATTTCTCCTAAGGCCTCTCTACCTAGACCTCTTTGAGTCCTAATTCCCCTATATCTATCTCCTAGATGATGATTACAAAAGAGGGCTCTCTACGAGCTTATCCTCCTCCATCGCCTTTATGCTATCGCTATTTCAGAGCGATCCTTATTCCTACGGCTTCATTCCATAATTGAGTGTCCAAGCCTGACTATGACCTAGACCTACTACAAGTAAGCATTTAAGGCAACCCTAACCACTACATGTACAAAGGCGTTGTCTGGCATTTATCAGCCTTACAACCATTTATCTACATTTCAAATTTTAAAATTGAGAGGGTTGTGCCTCTCCCTTTATCCATAAATGCGCGTTGAATGTGCTAGTTGGCTGGCACTTTGTTGAGTTGGAGCGATGCTCCTGCATCAGCGAGTGAAGATGATTTGGGAAGCCAACTAAAGTTGGGTATCAAGACATTTCGGTGTAGAAAAGATAGTGGAAATGTTGCAGCAACATTTCTAGTGGCCGAAACTTTGACAAGATGTCGGAAAGTATATTAGTCCTGTTATCACCTTAACAATTTTTATATCAGGATCTAAAAATTTCTGAGGTTCAGTGAGACGCTATACCACAGTAGAGGCGTGATAGTTTAGGGTGCTCAGATATATCCCGCGGCATATGAACGAATATAGCGGAGGCAGGAAGGGAGTATCTCGGCGAACCGTCGATCTTGAAGAATCTCAGATCCACGGTCGAGGCCCACATCGGACCAACAAATAGCACGGAACTTAACATTGCAAAGGAAAATTGGGAAAAACCACTCTGGTTTTGATGGGGAACGCGTGGTGCTCTTACACACGCATTAGGGGAGACAACAAATTGCTCAAAACCACTTTTCCTATGGCCCCAATGTCACGTGGTTCAAAATGTCACATCAATGACTCGCGAGAAGGATGACGGTTTGTCAGATCACCTCACATCACCGGTCTAGGTACATTCCCAGATGAAGTACCAAAAGGACATCGTCACATAACTAACTCGAGGCTCATCATGCGAAGTGGATTGATGAAGCGTGGCACACCAACGTACTGTGACAGTAATTTGTGACCAAAGTACAAAAACCATCAAATCTCAGATATGAAATCATTTTATCCTATTCTAGGAAATTGCCATCTTATGTATAAGAAAAACAAGCTCGGCCTGTGTTCCTGAATTCTATAAATTCAAAGGGTGGCCAAATCAAGGTCTCTGCGAAGTTCGGAAGGTATGGATAATACCCATCAAATGGTGTCTGGCGCAACTGGGTTCTCAATTAATGTACCAAGCAGGTCAATAAGTAAGAATGAAAGATGGGTTTTGAACATACTGGCAACTAAATTTCATACCGAACCTGAAACTAAGACAGAGTCGGGAGTCAAATTAAACCCCGTTAGGAGGGATCTCGTCATAAATGAACACGTGTACAACACCTGCCACCTAACCGCAAAGAAGAAGAGAAGAAAAAGGCGGAGGACAGAGGCCAAAACTGAGATGATAGAAAGCATCGGGGAAAATCTCGATTGGTGGAGTACCCTAGAGGAGGAAATCGCCAAGATGAGGTGAATCCTCAGGTAAAATTTTGGTGTATTTCAGAAAGTTTTGGACAGATGTCGGCTTAAGAAAATTGTGTCCTTATATGACAGACCGTTTACTAATGGCCCCTTTAAATAATACAATTGTTCTTCCTTTTTGTAACTTGTATCTGTTTTTAGAATTACGAGGAAGTCGGAACGTTTTAAATTCCACACAAAATCCCTCTATATATTCTTGCCCTCACGAGTATATAAGAAGGAGAGAAAGGACGAGTCTGCCCTCTGTGCAAGAAAACTTTGTAAATCTCTGGGGCTGTAATGAATACATGGATGCAAAGGCATATTTTGGACTTTTTATGAAAAGATTCTAATTGGTGGTGTTATGAGTTTCGTTTTCTCTCATAGTGTGTGATTCCTGTTATTCTGTATTTCAATTTGCTTTCTTCTGTCTAAATTAAGAAATTATAAGTTCAGAATTCATTATTCAATGCTCTCGGCTTGGCTATTTAGACTATGTTTGTCTCTTCTAAACCATTTTAGAATTCATTACTATAATGCTCTGATAATAGTTGTGTATTTCTTTTCTTTTGATACCATCTAAATTTTCAAGAATAAACTGAGAAGTCACTTCCTCATTTAGCCTTTTCCTATTAATTGTTTTCATGATTGGCAATGCATCCTACATTCTTGACCCCATAGACCAAAGTTCATCTTCATCTCTTCAACAATTTTATTAAAAACCTCAAAACAGACCAACTCTAGCCACCGATTTCCATAGATATATCAAGTGACACGAGCCCTCTCTAAGTTGAGCAGGCTAGTGCCTCAACTCTAAAGATGGTTGAAACAGTTACCTCTGTCGTTTGTCTATTCAGCTGGATAGAATTTACAGAGTGCTAACATTTTGGCATTGTTGCCGGGGATGAAATTTTAAAAATTTCCCTAGGAAGAACGACATGGTTGAGTTTTAAGGTCTGAGAGCGACAGACAATTAGGCACACATCGGTTGTATTCCTTCTCTGGCGACTCCACTTCAGTTCAAAGGTGACTCCACAAATAAAAGAATCCTGAATTTCCAAGAGGTGACCCTGCTCTCAATGCTTCAAGCGCAAGATAGAGACTTCACTAAAATATGAAACCCCTTGACAGCGGCGAGGAAAGGCATCATGAGGGAAAACAGGTACTCAAAATGGGACCTCTTACAAAGAATTTTACTTTTCATTTTAAGTTTCCTTTTCTCCTTCCTTGAACATGCCAAACAAACTTTATTTTACCTATTGTATCTTAATAATGATCATGAAAGACTTGCAATTATATTTCCTCCTCTATACATTGCACATGCATACCCTCACCTTGTCGTTGGTTTTGATAAAAAGTTTTCACCTGGGCCACGCAATGACAATGACCAAGTTGATGAATCCCGTGAGACTCAGGCCAATGTTTCTCCCACTATTCTTGGTCTAACACCCCTTGAGGCTCGACATAGATATATACCCTTAAAGCTACCCCAAACCCTTCATGATTTACCTCCAAATTACTATGAGTACCTACCTGTGTTCGACAGAGAATCAGATATCATCTCGGCCGAAAGCACATTCAAGGGTTTGAGCATTTTATAGATTTATTCGAGATTGACCATAATGATGTGTGTATGAGAGTTTTCTCTCAATCCTTGAAAGGAGACACCAAACATTGGTTCAAACATTTGCATCCAGAAACCATCAGCTCATGGGTAGAATTGAAGAAGGTATTCTTAAAATTCTGGGAAAAAGAGAAATCCTTAGATCAACAACTCAATGAGTTTTATGCCTTGAAAAGGCATAGCAATGAAGCAATTTCTGTGTTTAGTAGAAAATTCTCTAGCATCTATTACAATCTGTCCGAAGAAATTCAACCCTTTGAAGTTGTTGCCATGCTCCATTATGCAACTACTCTTCATCCAAATTTTTCTTTCCTCCTGATGGAAAGAAGACCTGAGTCCTTACAACAAATGTTTAGTGATGCTCAAGACATTCAGCACAACATCCAAGCATGTTGTCCAATCCAGAATGAGGAGTTGAATGCTCAAGAACATGAAAGAAAATGTGAACAGGAAATAGTTGATTGGAATTTTGAGCACAGAATTGACGATATCATAGGTTCTCTTGAAGCTTCCAATGGAAATAATTTTGCAAAGAACTATATTCCACTTGTTGAGAGAAGGGATGTCGATCTAGCTTCTGATCCATCCCATGATAAGCGGGGGACTTATAATTTTATGTATTTATTCGTAGACAGTCAAGAAGATGAGTTTGCAAATCAATCTGTTGAAGAGCATGTTGACGTCCCAGAGTTGTTCTTGCTAGATGATATTGCATATGCTACTGATTTACCTATATATGATGAATACGATGACGATTGTGATGATGAATCCTTAGAGAAACCAACTGCATGTCCCCTATCATAATTTTTCTTTCAACAGTGTAATGAAATGACTCAACCTACATATCATAGTTACAAAGAAGAAAGTGTTGAATTAGCTGAAGGAAATTCTTCACCTTTATGTTTTTCTTCATTCAGATTGTTGAAAGAAAATCCTAAGATCATCATTGAGGAGAGTAAATCAGTGCTTATGAAAAACCACGCTAAACTAATGAAGCAGAAGGACAAGGTATCACAACACTCTTTTTGTGTGCCTGAAAACCCTATCACTTGCACTGAAATACAGCCATTTGTTGGGGATAAAATTGAAGATGGTTTCAAATCAGGTAGGACAACCCTACCATTATGTTTTGCTTCCTTTGAATTATTGAAGGAAAATATTTGTAGTATATCAGGTCAGGAATCCTCCAAGAATGAGCGAAGTGGTGATGATAATATTATGAACGATCACATAAAGGGTCATGTCAGCTCAAATTAGCAGTCTATGCTCAACTATCAACCTGAAAAGGAAGAAGAAGTTGCTCCAGAAAGAATTGTTCAAGGTCATTTTCTCTCTCCCAAAATCAATATAGATTCTCAACATGAAAAGGTGTTTCAAAGTATTTTCTCTTCCCTTGAGAATGACGTCGTGGTTCAATTTTTAAACAACATAGACATGGATGAAGATTCTGAAACTGCATCTATGGAAGTCTCCAACAATAAAAAAACAAATGACATAGATTTTCAGGAAAGAAACGAAGCAGTATATGCCACTTTTCCATTAGAAATACAGAAAGATAGCGAAGAGGCAGTGGTTTTATTTGAGTCATTTGAAAATCAAGGTTTTGAAAATTCATCCATGGGAATTCTAGACTGTGAAATAATGCACATTGTTGGATTTTCACATTTGCTAGAAGATTATGAGCAGGAACTTATTTCAATTAATTCGTTTGAAAGTCAAAATAGTGGTCCTCAAACAAATTCCCAAAAATTCAATGAAACCAAATCAGAGTTGTTTGATGAACAAAAGGATAGCCTTGATGCATATTATATGGCTGTCATATTTGAAGATGTGAAAGAATATATGAATATTTTTGTTGATATGCATGGACAAGCAGACAAACCTATCGTTTCCATTTCATTTGAAAATGTTCTCAGAACAGAAGAAATAGGGCAAAAACAACAAACACTGATGAAAGATGCTTGCCTTTAGGTTTTTGCTCATCAAGGAGAAATGATTTTTCATGGTTTTCAAGATCCAGTGGCCATCCCATTACTGTCTTCAGTGAAGGATGAATTTGTTTCATTCATAAGCTCAGATTTTGGATTCAATTTATTTTTTCAGCTGCCATCTTTTACATTTTTCTACCAACTTAAGAAAAATGTGAACAAAGGAAAATCAGGAAACCAATTGCTTGATTGGCTGCATTGGCACTTTAGAATCACTTGATTGAGTGGTCATCCCAGCAGTTTTAGGGTAGGTAGGGATGTGAAAATAAGCTTATCGGTCAAGCATTTTCTAGTTTGAGTTTTGTAGCACTAAATACAGTCAGTTTTCAATAAATGTACTCAGACGTCCCGCATGAAGTTGGAAGCAGTGCACAGATCTTGGTAGGAGCAAGGTACACACATGTTTTGGGAACAGCCCAATGGATCAAGCACTGGGTCTACAAGTTCTGTGCTACCTTGCTGGGAGGATAGCATCCCCAATTGGAGCCAATGTTATCACCTTAACAATTTTTATATTGGGATCTAAAAATTTCTGAGGTTCAACGAGACGCTATACCACAGTAGAGGCGTGATAGTTTAGGGCGCTAGGCTATATCCCGTGGCATATGAACGAATATAGTGGAGGCAAGAAGGGATTAGTTGGGCAGACCGTCTATCTTGAAGAATCTCAGATCCACGGTCGAAGCCCACATCGGACCAACAAATAGCACAGAACTTAACATCGCAAAGGCAGACCGGGAAAAACCACTCTAGTTTTGATGGGGAACGCGTGGTGCTCTTACACATGCATCGAGGGAGACAACGGATTACCCGAAACCACTTTTCCTATGGCCCCGATGTCACACGGTTCAAAATGTCACATCAATAACTCGCGGGAAGGATGACGGTTGGTCAGATCACCTCACATCACCAGTCCGGGTACTTTCCCAGATGATGTACCAAAAGGACGTCGTCGCATAACTAACTCGGGGCTCATCATTTGAAGTGGATTGATGAAGTGTGTCACACCAATGTACTGTGACAGTAATTCGTGATCAAAGTACAAAAACCATCAAATCTCAGATATGAAATCATTTTATCCTATTCTGGGAAATTGCCATCTTATGCGTAAGAAAAACAAGCTCGGCTTGTGTTCCTGAATTCTGTAAATTCAAAGGGTGGCCAAATCAAGGTCTCTACAAAGTCCGAAAGGTATGGATAATGCCCATAAAACGGTGTTTAACGCGACTGGGTTCTCAACTAATGTACCAAGCAGGTCAATAAGTAAGAATGAAAGATGGATCTTGCAGATACCAGCGACTAAATTTCATACCGAACCTGAAACTAAGACAGAGTCGTGATTCAAATTAAACTCCGTTATGAGAGATCTCATCATAAATGAACACGCGGACAACACTTGCCACCCAAACGCAAAGAAGAAGAGGAGAAAAAGGTGGAGGATAGAGGCCAAAACTGAGATGATAGAAAGCGTTGGGGAAAATCTCGATTGGTGGAGTACCCTGGAGGAGGAAATCGCCAAGATGAGGTGAATCCTCAATTAAAATTTTGGTGTATTTCATAAAGTTTTGGACAAATGTCACCTTAAGAAAAGGGAGTCCTGATATGACAGACTGTTTACTAACAGTCCCTTTAAATAATACAATTGTTCTTCCTTTTTGTAACTTGTATCTGGTTTTAGAATTACGAGAAAGTCGGAACGTTTTAAATTCCACACAAAATCCCTCTATATATGCTTGGCCTCACGAGTATAGAAGAAGGAGAGAAAGGAGGAGCCTGCCCTCTGTGCAGGAAAACTTTGTAAATTTCTGGCGCTAGAATGAATACATGGATGCAAAGGCAGATTTTGGACTTTTTATGAAAAGATTCTAATTGGTGGTGTTATGAGTCTCGTTTTCTCTCATAGTGTGTGATTCATGTTATTCTGTATTTCATTTTTTTTTCTTCTGTCTAAATTGAGAAATTAAAAGTCCATAATTCATTATTCAATGCTCTCGACTTGGCGATTTAGACTATGTTTGTCTCTTCTAAACCATTTCAAAATTCATTACTATAATGCTCTGATAATAGTTGTGTGTTTCTTTTCTTTTGATACCATCTAAATTTTCAAGCATAAACTCGGAATTCACTTCCTCATTTATCCTTTTCCTCTTAATTGTTTTCATGATTTGGCAATGCATCCTACATTCTTGACCCCATAGCCCAAAGGTCATCTTCATCTCTTCAACAATTTTATTAAAAACTTCAAAACAAACCAAATCTAGCCACCGATTTCCATAGATATATCAAATGACACGAGAGAGCCCTCTCTGAGTTGAGCAGGCTAGTGCCTCAGCTCTAAAGCTGGTTGAAATAGTTACCTTTGTCGTTTGTCTATTCAGTCGGACATAATTTACAAAGTGCTAACAAGTCCTACACTCCCTGTGATATTTCCAAACGGGCCACTAAGAAACAAGGCATGTACACCCCTCTTCCTACTCCTGACAAGCCTTGGGAATCCATCTCAATGGACTACATGTCAGACCTTCTGTCCACCAAGTGGGGAGATGACTGTGTTTTTGTGGTTGTTGATCACTTTTCCAAGATGGCGATTATGGTCCCTTGCAAGAAGAGAATCACAGCAGAGGCCACTACCAAGCTCTTCTTTGAATGAATGTGGGTACATTTTGAGATACCACAAACCATTATCTCAGTTCGGGACAGTCATTTCCTCAGCACATTCCGGTCGAGCCTTTGGTCACTACTGGACACCAAGCTCACCAAATCCACTGCCTTCCACCCCCAAATGAATGGCCAAATCGAGGTCATCAACCAGATGATTGTGCATATCCTGTGCATGTAAAATTCCAAGAACCCCGGCACATGGGATGATATTCTTCCATATGTTCAACACAACTACAACAGAGCCATACATAGCTCAACCGACCACAACACCTTTTAGGTGGGGTTGGGATTTCAACCATTGGGTCCCATGGATGTTGCACTACCCCTTGTAGCCACCTAGGCAAACTCGTCACATGCTAAAACTAAAGCTGAAAAAACCACCATGTTCATTGAGAGGATCCAACACATCTGCCAACAGGTTCAAGATATTTTACAGAAGTCCAATGCCAAGCACAAGTAGTGCCATGATCAACATCGGGTGTCACACAAGTTTCAGGTGGGAGACATAGTTTGGTTGCACTTGAAGACAGAGCACCTTACATGACCCCATCAGAAGCTTTGTCCACTCCACTATGAACCTTACACCCTCCCCAAGGTTTTGGGTGAAAATGATTTTGAGCTCAACATTCTCCCCTTCCTTGGCTTGCACCTAGTGTTCAATGTGGATCTCCATCGGCCATATTTTCCACCATTATTAGACACCTCAGAAATAACATAACAATTGACACCAATCGAGTTCAGCCCTGACTGCATGGAACAAGCATCCAATGATCATATAGTGGATACACAGGTCAAGGGCACTCGCCAGTAGAGGATTCAACTCTATCGAGTTGTCAAAGCAGGGCAACTCCTGCACCAAGGCAAGTGGCTCACCTGAGCCAAATTCAGTAGAAATTTCCTCATATGAAGGGGGAACCCAACACAATGGAGACCATTTCTTCCTGAGGGGGGAGGATTGATGCAGGTGGATATCGGTGGCCACCCACCTATTCCAACTAGCTCATCTTGGTAGTTTTTCAGTTTAGCAGTTTTTCCTAGTTTTCGGTTCCTCAACTTATGGGGTCGTTTTGAAGCCCTAAACAACGTTTTTAGGGATCGCCATAGTCAATTTGTGGATGGAGTTAGAATTTGATGGCATAATGTGTATTCCTTGGATAGACCTTTCCAACGGGCTATCGTGCGCCTAAAACAAAGATCGTATGCAAAAGTTACGACCCCAAGAAGTTGATGTACCAACTTACCCCAACGAGGCCCACATGACTCTTGGTGCTTCATCTCCTAGGGTTGGGTTTTTGAATGTCTAGTGTTTTGGAATTCATTTTTATTGTAAAAAGGCTTTCAAAGTCTCATTGTATTGATCTTCTTGTGAATGAGCACAACCATCACATCTCTTCTTAGAGATAAGCCACCACCATTATAGCAAGCTTGTTTCAGTTTGCATTTTACAGTTTCAACATATTTCTTTATTAATAGAAGCCAAGTTTTACTGTATCTCTTTTATTGTTCATTGAATATCTGTGTTAATAATATAGATCTGTATTCATTTCATTCTGCTCATAAAATCCATATCAAGAGGTTTAGAATGCAAAATGCAAAACCAGTTAGTACACCTTTGGCCAACCATTTCAAATTAACCAAGGAAATATGTCCCAAGACATGGGAGAAGATAGAAAACATGTCCAGGGTCCCCTATTCATTAGCAATTGACAACTTGATTTATGTTATGGTGTACACGAGACCAAATATTGCACATGCAGTGGGAGTTATGAGCAGGTATATGAACAATGCAGGTAAAGAACATTGGGAGGTAGTGAAGTGGATTCTCGTTTATTTGAGAGGCACTATTACTCATGCATTATTTTTTGGAGTTTCAAACATTGTTCTACATGGATATGTTGATTCATATATGACAAGTAATAAAGATAGCAGGAGAAGCACCACAGGGTATGTTTTTATTGTAGGTGGAATTGTAGTAAGTTGTATTTCGAAACTGCAGAAGGTTGTTGCACTTTCAACAACGAAAGCAGAGTATGTTGCTACTACAAAGGCTAGTAAAGAGATGATTTGGTTACAGAGATTTAAGGAGGAATTGGAAAAAAAACAGGAGAATAGCAGGTTGTACTGTGACAACCAGAGTGTCATTCATCTTGCAAAGAACTCATCCTTCCATTCTAATACTAAGCATATACAACTTAGGCACCATTCCATACGATCTGTTTTGGAAGATGGACAATTGAAGTTGGAAATGATACATACTAGCTAGAATCCTGCAGACATGTTAACAAAGGTAGTAACAAGGGAGAAAATGAGTTCCTGATCAGCTTTAGTTGGTTTTCAAGCATGAAGGTGAAGATGAGAAATTTTCTAGGTCCAAGGTGGATCATAGTCCAATAGGTACAACAACAATGAAGTTGTTATGATCAGTCTCCAAGTGGGAGATTGTTAGTTATGGAGCTTGATTATCTTCTTGATTCAAAGGTCTTGTTTCAACTGTGTTTGGACCCCATTACCTAATGGGAGATTGTGTGTGGGCGTGGGGGGATTTCACCCCTACTTCTCTCGCCAAGGGGGTCCAAGGGGGAGACAATAAATTTTGGAAACCCCCCCCCTAGCAGGGGATTGGGGGGCAACGCCCCCGAAGAGAAATTTTGGGAAAAATTGCCTCGTAAAATATTGTGATTTCATAGTCAATCTGGACTGTTCATTATAATATCGTAGATATGACGGTAGAAGTTATGTTAGGGATTTTTTCCCTAGAAGGAAACCCTCTTTATGTATGAGGGAATTATGTTGCGGTTATGTGAGTGAGTGAATATTGTATTCTGAGAGAGGAGAATGTGAGAGAAAGAAGAGGAAGTTATAGTGGGAATGTTGTAGATTGTATCCTTTCATTTGTTGGATAATAATAGAGGAAGGGCCTAACAATTTCTTTAGTGGACGTAGCCCACATTGGGTGAACCAGTATATATGTGTCTCTATTGTATTGTGTATCTTTTGTGTTTTATTTATGCATTTGTTTTATTTCTGTATTTGTTTTATTTTATTGCTCTGTGATCCTGTTTTTCTAACATGTTCATCAACAAATGGATGTTGGTGATAAGATTGAAGCATCCCCTCTACCATATATTCTCATTGATCATGAACCTATTGACCAAAAGGTCACAACATGGTCTAACCTTTGGCACAAGCAATGTGAGATAGATCATGTTTATTTGTTTCCTAATTTGAATAAAGTTTAACAAACTTGGGAGAATCTAAGATCCCCTTCTTCTCTTGTTGGTAAACAGGTTGTGTCTAGGTTTAGGATTGTACAAAATCCTAAAGGAAAGGTATAGATCAACACTAGCTCTAATTCTAATGTAGAAAATTTCAAGCAAGATTCATCAAGGGACATATCACTTTAAGGGACTCACTTAGGGACATCCATTCCTATGTTTATGAAGAGTATGATTTCAAATGAGGCCACAATCACTGATAGAGAGGTCAAGGATGAATTAACTTCATTAGCGGGTCTTGAAAGACCCTAGTTTAAAGAAGCCCTATATGTTTCATCCACTAAATTCCCAGTGTCACAAATTCCGACAAAGCCAAGGTTGCAATCTAGTCATGGTATCCACTTGCCATCTTTGAAGCTGCATATCATTAAGAGAAAGAGTTCATATGTTGTGTCTATGATGACCACCTCACTTTCCCTACGCAAAATAAGGGTCAATTGGGCACAATTAGTGAGGGGAGAGCTCCATTATTGTTGGCGAATTTTCCTATCTCCTCAAAAAATCTAGAATAATCAACATGTAAAAACCTACCCTCTAACTTGGTGACCATTCTATCCCAATTCTTTATCTTCTCTTTGATTTTATTTTTTTTGTTCAACTACAAGTTATTGCACCACATGGATAAATGACCTTTCAACTTCATGCATACAAACTTCACCCCCTCAAGTTCTTCAACTTGATTGAATTCAAAATACTTCTCCATCTCCCCAATCTAGTGTATCAACTTGTTTGGATTCAAAGTCTCAGAAATATGTAAGAGTCTCCAACTTGGGTCTACCTCTCGGATTTGTTATCACCCTTATAATCGTCTCTTTTGGTGGTCGTTATTACTTTAGTGCTCATTATTCTTCTAGATATTCTCTTGGGATTTTCGGTTTCCTTTCATCTTCACTCTCATCCATCAATTTTGATGTAGTAACTCCTTTTCTTTGAGATTCTTTAATGGCATCAAATCTTGAGGAGAATGATCTTAACAACTTTGCAATGACATCATTGAAATCTAGGCTTCTAGGTCTTCCTTAACATGTTCCAACTTGAACACCTTCTCCAACCGTTATCCAATTCCAATGCAGTCTCCACTCTTTGCAACTTTCTCTTATAGACTCCTCTCGGAACACTCTCACACAGTTCTACCCAATATCTTTGACTAAAACTATCTCTTCATGCAAGATCAATGTCACGATGATACTCATTGATGCACCCTATGCTTGTGTTTGTTAAAATATATAGCAAACACATGGAAGCAAATTTACATTTCAAACACAAGCAAAAATATAATGAACCAAAACACCACGGTGATTTATTCAATCAATAAGCCAAAGCCTCTAGATTCTATTACAATTATACATGGTCGATTCTTAAAGGATCAAAAGCTTCTTCTAAATATATGGTTCAAAATTTATCCACAAGGTCTCGAAATCCCTTGAAGTCCCAATTTGCACAATTGGAACATCAACCACTTAACCTCATCAAACCATGGAATTGCCACCCAATCCACACGTGTGAGCATTAATGTGGATTCTTATTGAGTGCTCCCATGACCATTCACTAACATGATGATGATGATGATGATGATGATGATGAT
>JASDQU010031951.1:8072-22198 GCA_032191745.1 Picea mariana | reverse complement strand
TACTATGTATGTGTATGATTGTTCATTTGTTCATTGCTTATTTACTCTACTATTATTGGATGATAATGCTTCATTGATATAACACTTGGATTATATGGTTAAAAGGGATTAAATTGCTCTATTACTGATTCACCCCCCCTCTCAGTAATCCAACATATATTTCAAACAAAAAAACACTGAACTTTCATAACTAGCCTAACGCTTTAAACTCAAACAAATCTAAATCCTATAGAGAGATCCCTCTTTGAAGCTGGCAGGGCTAGATCCCACCTTCCAAATTGGTTTGGTAGTTACCTCTATCTTTTCTTCTACGACCTATGGAAATTGCAGAGTGCTAATAGGTACCAAGTTGCAATTCTCTGTAGCTTTAGTTTGGATCTGGTTCTTCTCTATTCTAGGGTGATCATTAATCCTTTGGAAAATATTTCTATTTTATTCAAGAATAGCCTTCCAATTTCTTCTATTCCTCATATTTGTGCAAGTGAACACCTTTGTTCATTGCACCATTTGTTTGTGAGTCTGCAACTCACTCAATCTTACCAAGATTTTTGCTGCTCGTTCGCTATTACGCGTTGTTACTCCCTCATCTCTTCTCCTCTACACATATACTTCCTCTCATGTGTGAGTTCTCTATGTGTGTAACCCAAGTGTCTGTCTACTCTCTTCCCTTTTTTTGATGTTTTTCCACCTTTGGTATCTCCTTCCTCCAATCCCTTGGGATTATTGTGGATTCTGTCAGAAGCGACCTCCAGTCAGGGATTTGAATTTTGAAGGGGAAATCCTAGAAATGTACTTCCATCATATTTTTTCAGTTGACTCTTACCTCTTCTAGGGATCAGGTCTGTCAGTAGTTATAACTACTTCAACCATCATTGTTGCTTGCCATAATTGGTCACATGGCTCCATGCAGGTTCAAGTACGTTGGCAGGCATGCATTTATGTTTTTCATGTGTATGCAAGTTTGATAAGCAAGCTTCCTGTTTTCCTCACTAAAACTTCTCATCTTCCACCCGAGAAAATCCACCTCACCAACCATCTCACTTCATCAATTCCCACTTGTGATATCATGGCCAATACTCAAGGCGTTTTCCTCTCAGTCAGTTGTCTGATGTTTTCTATTAATCCAAAACATTAATACATGCTTCATAATCACATTATATGAAGTATTTTAGCATAATTACAGTCTTAGGGGAAAATTGGGATTTACATTCCCCTCCCCCTTGAAGGAACACCATCATTAGTGTTAAAAACACCATATATATATATATATATAATTATACAGAAAACAAAAATGGGCATGCCAATCTCATGGCATCCTTGCTCTGGATTTAGGAGCAGAACGAAATGAAACCAAATATTTATAAAATTAACATAGAGACACAATGAACAATAACATAGATACAATAAAACTTGACTTCTATTAAATAACACATATGCTGAAAATTGTAAAATGCAGACTCAAAACAAACTTGCTAAAATGGTGGTAGCTTATCTATGAGAAGAGACGTGAAAATTGCACCCATTCACAATAATATGAATACAATGAGGCTCTAAAGGCATTTTTGTAATAAAAATGAATTCCAAAACCATAGACACAAAAAAACCTAACCATAGGAGATGAAGCACCAAAAGTCACATGGGCCATGTTGGGGTAAGTTAGTACATCAACTTCCTGGGGTCATAACTTTTGCATACGATCTCCTTTTAGGGTGCATGATAGCTCGTTGGAAATGTATTGATGAGGAGGTTAATTTAAGGGGATCAATCAAAGATGTTGACAATCATTGAGGTGCACGATCGTGAAAAAATGTCGTTTAGGCCCTCAAAATGGCCTTGAAAGTTGGGACTGCTAAAAATAGTAAGTTGCTGAAAAAACTATTTTGAGACACTAAGATCCTCCTGGATCAATCCTCCAACTCCCAGACAACCTCATTTTCTCCAAAGTGATTCCATTGCAGCTTGACCTACATGATGGCTTAGTTCTGGAGCATTATTTCTCTCTTATCCAAGTTTCATTGAGGTTCGGGTTAGAATTCTTCCTCTGGTTCCACCTGTATCACAATCCAATCAATAACATGATTAGAATCATCAACATATTTTCTTAATAAGGACACATGGAACACATTATGATATCTAACAATAGGTGGTAATGCTGGTCTGTATGCTACTGGTCCCACTCTTTCCAGGATTTCAAAAGGTCCACAATATCAGGGTGCTAGTTTAGCACAAGTTCCCATTCTCAAGGAACTTCTTTTGGGTTTCACCCTGAGATACACATGATATCCCACCTTGAAATCTTTATGAGTTCTCTTTCTGTCTACATAACTCTTTTTTCTGTCTTGAACCACTTTCAAATTCTTCCTTATCTTAATCATTTCCTATTGCATTTCCTTTAATATCCCTGGTCCAAGTGTGATCTTATCCACTGGACTGTCTCAGCTAACTGGAACTCAACACTTTATGCCATACATAACCTCAAATGGGCTCATCTTGAATGATTCTTGATAACCATTGTTATAGGAAAACTCTACCAAAGGTAGATACTCTTCCCATTGTTTGGGTTGATGCATGACATGCATCCTCAACATGTCCTCTAATATTTTTTCCACTCTTTCAGTCTGACCATGTGTCTGAGGATGGTAGGCTATGCTAAATTCCAATTGTTTTCCCAAGATTGCAAATATACTTTTCCAAAAACTTGAGGTGAAATTAGCATCTCTGTTCGAGATTATGGTCTTGGGAATACCATGCATTTTGAACATTTCCATCATGAAAATGTTAGCAACATCTATGGCCTTGAAAGTATATTTGATAGGGATGAAATGAGCTTCCTTGCTCAACTTATCTACCACAACCATGATTGCATCGTGTTGCTTAACTGTCCTTGGAAAACTAGTAATAAAATCCATGGAGATTACCTCTCATTTCCACTCTAGGATTTGCAAGGGATGCAAGTGATTTGATTCTCTGTTGGATGCCATATTTTCCTACACTTGTTGCTATTAAGTGTATAGTCCGCACAGTTTGACTGAGTGCATCTGCTACTATGTTCTCCTTCCCTTTGATATGTTTGATTTCAAAATCAAACTCACTAATCAACGCCACCCAACTATACTGTCTAGAATTAAACCTTGGTTGGTTGAACAAATACTTTAGTTCACAGTGTTCTGTCATCAAGATAAACCTTCTCCCAAGAAAATAATGCCTCCACATCTTCAGTGCATGTACAATTGCTGCAAGTTCTAAATCATGGGTAACATACTTCTGCTCATGCTCGTTTAGTTTCCTTGACTCATAACTAATCACTTGTACCTCCTACATAAGGAATCCATTGATTCCTTCCTTGCATGCATAAATACAAACCAAGAATATTTCTTAGGATCTACAATATTTAAAATATGGGCATTGGTCAAAAGATGCTTCAGCTGTTGAAAGATGGACTTACACTTTGTTGACCATACAACTTTATTCCCTTTTCTTTGTAATGAGGTAATGATATGACCAATCTTGGAAAATCCCTTTATGAAACTTCTATAATGCCCAACTAATCCCATGAAATATCTCACTTCTATCACATTTTGAGGGGTAGGGCAATCCATGATTTCCTTGATCTTATTAGGATCTACTGACACTCCTTTTGCTGAAAATATGTGGCCTAGATATTGGATTTCTTCTTGAAAGAAATTGCACTTGTTGAACTTATCATACAATTGGTTCTCTCTCAGCACTTGCAACACCATTCTAAGATTTTCTTTGTTGAACCTAGCAGCGCATCATATGTTTCTAATGGTAGAATATTCAAGGCTGCTTGAGTATGCAGTCCACTTATCTCAAATGGGAAATATTCTATGACCTCAACCACTTTTCTCTTAGTCCCTATGGCTAATTGGACCAGCCTGGAAATATTCTATGACCTCAACCACTTTTCTCTTAGTCCCTATGGCTAATTGGACCAGCCATGCCTTTGCATGTTTCTTCCTCTGGAAAGAACATGCTTCAAAAAATTAGGGTGAGAGATAACTAAGATTTGATCTAGGGCCAATTAAAATAGAGATAGGTTGCTTGAAAATTTTACCTTCCATCTCTACTATAGAGGCTTGGTGGTCTGCTTGCCAATTTTCCAAAGCTTCATATATCCTCGACACATTCCTAGACTGTAGTAACTTCCTACACATGGTAAAATATTTTGTTGTCATGCTGTCTATGAGGGAAATCCCTCAACAAGTGTGGTTCTCCATAACCCAAAAACTACAAAGGCCTCTTCTTGGGTTCCTCTGCTCTATCTCTTGCTTGCTCTACCAACTCATTTCCGCTATGAGATGAAAATTTCTGTTGATGCACACTTCTGCTTGGTTGACTTGTTTGTGCACCTTTCTTTGGATTCTTATAAGGGAATGATATGAGTCTCTTCTTCTCCTCTTCTTTCTTTTCCAGTCATTAGAAGGTTCATGCTTATGTTTAGACTAATCATAGCAACACTTGGCCTTCCTTATGGTGTCCTCCTGTGTCTTGGGCTTGTCAAACTCAATTATGTCCTGGTAGGACTGTTGTAATCCATTGAGATAATGCTATACCATTGCTTTATTTTCTTTGAGGTAAGGAACATACCTCAACAACTCCATAAATATCTTGGAATAATAATCCATAGTAAGTTGTCCCAAGTTATGCTCATGGAATTTTTTGATCTTGTCATCAAAATACTTCTCCAAATGGTATGATTTTCTGAATTACTTCTCAAACTGATTTCAAATCAATTTGATTTCTTTCAGTCCTTTGATCTCCTTGAGATTATCCCACCATATGGAAGCTCCTCCATTTAGATTAAATATGGAAATCCTTTCCTTAGTATTTTCAGATTAATTATGTACTTGAAAGTACTTTTTCAAACCCAACAACAAAGCTTCAAATTCTTCTCTCTTCTTAATTTCTCCATCAAATGTAGGGAACTTAACTTGATTTTTTTAGTTGGAGAACCCTAGAATTTCCTTTCCATTTCTTCTTAGGGACACTCGATCTAGTGTCATTCCTGGACAATTCCTATGACATAGATCCACATTGTATTGTCTCGTGGCTATGGTCTTATTGACACCCACTACTTTGGGTAATGGCATAATCCCTTTGACGACTTTGACCACTATTCCCCCCATCCAAAATGCATTTGGCACTCTTTTTTAATATGGGATGTCGGGTTTTGATTCCATTTCAGTTCTAACCTACTCTACTCTACATAACATTGGTCTAGGGGCAGGGAACTCTAATGCTTCCTTGCAAGGATCTGCCACGGGCACTAATACCCCATTCAAGGCTATCCCTTATGGTGGGGGTCACATCCCCCCTCCATCCCCTTCACCCGGAGGCACTTTCCAGCTGCCGATCGAGCTTAATACTGACTCTAGTTTGTTTAGTGGAGGGAGGCATGGACCTCAATCCTACATGACTCCGGTGGGATTTATGCATTTTTCTTTGTTTGATGCATTTGGAAATAAAACTTTCTCATTGCCTACTTTCTCAGCTTGGGGAAACACTGCTTTTGGTCAAAAAAACCATATGTAAGGTTTCATTCCTTTGCAGGGGGCGATGACACAAGTTTAATCCTCACAAGGTCTTGGAAATCATTGGGAAGGCTCATTTCCTTCGCAAGGGATGCTGATCAGGGGAAACCCCTCCCACACTCAGTGGAACCCCAAACATGGTTCAATATGTTTGCCAGGAGGGTCGGCTAGGGGCATCCCCAACCAAGGTCCTTGGGATGATATGCAAAGAGAAATCCCTGCACAAGTCATGTCATCCAACTACGAGAATCAACTGATGATGAAAAATCAAACGAAATTCCCTTTTACTGGATAGGTCCAACATGGTTTCTACCAAAACCTTGGCCAACAATCAAACTTTTCCTGGCAACCTGGTGCTAGCCAAAATCTAGGCCCCTCTTTTCATGTGAACCTGCCACAACCTAGACTACCTTTTCTAGAAACTCTGTATTTTCCAGACTTGTCGAGAATTTTGAACAACCAGATCTTTCATGATCCGCGTTGGCCCCCCATGCCGACTAATTTTCCCTTAGACATCCCTAAGTTCAACGGAAATCCTGACAAATATCCAGGTGATCATGTGATGAAATTTCACTTATTGTGCTCATCCAACCCATTAAAGGATGATTCTGTTCAGTTGCGTTTGTTTCAACACACTCTTATAGGGGGTGCCATGAAATGGTATATCAAGCTTCATAGCTCTAAGTACGCTTACTTTAACAACTTGACTATGGTCTTCTTAAACCATTTCCAGTTACCGGTAAGATACGATGCCAACACTGAGTTGCTGGCCAAATTCGAGCAAACGAAAGCTGACCATATCTCGGATCACATATGAGAATGGCAACAACGAAAGAGTTTGATCAAAGTTAAGGTCCCTCCCACATTTTTGTTAGAGTGATTCCTAAAGTCCTTGGTGCCTTGTGTATCCAAATATGTCTCAACATCCGATGTTTTTTTTCCGAAGAATAGGCTATCATGAGAGCTCAACAAATCGAGTTGATTTACTCTCATTCTGATATGCTATATGAGATCCTCCCTGATGCACCATGGTCAACATTCGACAAGACCAAACAAAAGTCTAGGCCTCACAGAAACGACATAGTAGGTTCAATAAAGAGCAAGCCCACAGATCAATTGTCTAATCCATTACAACAATTATTGATTCAACAAACTGTGGCTAGACATACTCCTAGTTTGGCTGCCCTCGTAACCCAAATGTTGGATGTACACAGTGTGCAATCGACAAATCCCAAAGGTAAGCAACAAACTGAGGGAAATAGGAAACCTACAAAAAATAAGGGTAAGGGGGATAAGAAGGTTGTGAATAATGTTGGCAAGGGAAAACATGAAAAGATTAAAGTGAAGTTTCTGTGTAAGCTTTGCACAAAAGACCACTTGACTCACCAATTCCCTCAGCTTGAGGAAGCCCAAAAGATATTGGCATAGCAAAAACCTACCGTGTTAACCAACCCTTTTCCGCAAGGAAACATTTTTCTGAAGCCTCCTCATCCATGAGCTCACTTGGGGGTAGTTAGTTACTCCCCTTCCTAATACTAAAAATGGGGCCACAAATGTTTATATGATGAAAGCTGAAGCTAATATACAGACCAGGGCTCATAACTATGGAATGCCAGAATCTGTTGAGAAGGGAAAAGAAGCCTCCAACACAGTAATTCCTCTTCAAATTGAGAAGATGGTGGGAGAAATGAAGACTTGCATCCCTAAGGGCACGTTCAAAAAGGATTCTCATAACCCAAATGCAAGGGCTACTCAAAATTACTACATCATGGAGGATCTGGCACAAAATCCTTGTGCAATCTCCACTCTGGAAGTTCTCAAGAGTTTCCCCTCATAGAGGAAATCATTGTTGTCTTCCTTGGGAGAGACTAAGACCACTAACTTAGGAATGATTGTTTTTGACCCTGCAGACGATAAACCTCGTGTTCCTCACCATGTTTCTTTTCAGATAGTAGTGGTGTATGCCACAAAATCATTGACATAGAACATTTTCCGTACGATGGTTGATGAGGGTGCCTCAACTTGTGTGATGTCATTGGAATGTTGGAAGGCCATCAACCAACCTGAGTTATCTCCATCATCCACAATGCTAACTATGTTTGACGGTCGATATTTGAAACTGTATGGAAAAATTCCCTTCTTCCCCATGCAGCTGAAGGGAAAAACTATGTGTGTCAAAGTAGAAGTAGTCAATGCACCTATCGACTACAATATTTTGTTAGGGTGAAGTTGGACCTACGCTATGAAAATGGTTGTATGCACCATTTTTCGGGTCTTATGTTTTCCTCACAAAGGCCGGATTAAAACCATTGATCAATTATCATTTTATTGTCCCGACCCTTCATCAGGGGCATCCACGGTCCTGATGATTGACAACCCACAACCAGGTACCGTGAACTTAGGTGTCAGATTGTTTCCATGTTTAATGGATACTTTTGATTATCCGTCACCTGCCAATGATGTCAGGTTTAATTTGGCTGTCCTCGACCAGCCAAAGTCTATGATTTTTCAAGTCACATCTTTTAGAACAAGTTACTTTAATGACGCATGGATTTTACCTTCCCCATCGGATTTGATGGAAGGGGTAGGGAACCTTGGAATGGCTATGCCCTTATCCATTGCTGAGGTTGCATACAATATTGTCCAGCAAGCCTCAACCAACCATGATCTGGTTCCCCCACAAGAGCTAGATCCCATTCTAGAGACTGTTTGGGTTCAAGACTCTCTTGTCACTTACGATCCCCTGGACTTAGTCTTTCCCTCTAATGAGGAAATTGTAGAGGCAATAATTGGGCCAGATAGACCTTGGGATGATCTTCACCACATATCTTATTTCTTACTTGATATGAAGAGAATAGAGGCAGGAGAGTTCATTACGATCGTGAATGGAGATGCCTCTTGTCCTATCAACCCTCTGGCCACACATGGAATATATACCGAGGGAAACATGGAAAGTATAGCTGGAACAATTTCTATCAACATCTCTAGAACCCCCAGTGTCATGGAAAATGTCTTCATTGGAACAAATTGTTCTCTCGAAGAGATTCAGATCAGACATAATTGTTTAAATAATTTTGCGACGTCTTTTTCTAGTCTTATGAGGATATTCCAGACAATGATCCACGTATTATTGAAATGATATCACAACTTACCCCGATGTTAATCTTGTATGATAGAAGCTTCGCCCAGTTAATCCTCGCAAAGAAGCAACGATAAAGGCCGAGGTAGAGAAACTCATCAAAGATGGTTTCATCTATCCTTTACAATTGATGGAATGGGTGTCGAACCCTATTTCTGTCAACAAAAAGAAAGACACGATCCACGTATGTATGGAATTTAGTGACCTAAACAAAGCTTGCCCAAAATACAATTTTCCAACCCCATTTATTGACCAAATTGTCGATTGTGCGGGATGTGAGGTCTTTTCTTTTATGGATGATTTTTTTGGGTACAATCAGATTCAGATCAAGCTCAAGGACCAACATAAAATGACTTTTATTTGTCCTTGGGGTACATTCGCGTATAGAAAAATTCCTTTTGGCCTTAAGAATGATGGATCCACTTTTCAATGGGCCATGTCATTTTATTTCCATGAACTCAAACACATAGTTGAGGTGTATCTCGATGATCTGGCATCACGTTCTTGTAAGAGATTTGATCATCCTGCCTATTTACGACTTATCTTTGAGAGGTGTCGCTACTATCATATTCTCCTAAATCCAAACAAGTGTAGTTTTTGTGTGACATAGAGATGCTTGTTAGGTTTTATTGTGTCAAGTAGAGGGATCATGGTTGATCCTCTGAAGGTTGAGGAAATAGTTCAATTTCCTCCCCCGCACACAATCCCCCAGCTTCAAAGTCTACATGGGTAAAGGAATTTTTCTTTTGTGTTTTTTTGCTAACTATGCCGAGATTACTAAAGGGTTCATGTGTCTCTTGAAAAAAGGGGTCCCATTCTATTGGGATGAAGCGACTCAATGCTCTTTTGAAGCATTGAAACATGCTATGACGTATGCCTCTCTTCTTAGTCCTTCGGATTATGGAAAAGATTTCCTGTTATATTTGGTTTCCATAGAGTCTACTATCGGCCTGGTCTTGGTCCACGATGATGAAGTTCTTGAAGATCATGTTATCTACTATCTTAGCCAAGGCCTTGTTGGATCAGAAATCAACTACACTTATGTTGAGAAACTTGCTTTCAAAGATGTTCATGCTGTCCAACGATTCCATCATTACATATTACTTTGCAAGAACACCGTTGTAGCCATCGTCAATCCTTTTCAATATGTGTTAACATGAAGAGTCATCGGTGAAAAAATCAGTCGATGGATAGTCATCCTGCAAGAGTTTGACTTGGATTTTGTTTCGGCGAAATCTTAAAATTCCTTGGTCTTTGTTGAACTAATCTCAGAACTTCCAATCGAAAGTGGTGTTGGCCCTTGAGCAAGATTTGGGAGATTCTTGGTCATGTTGACATATTTTGGGTTTCGAGATCCTATCGAAGGAGGAGCGCAAGACGAAGCAGAGATCATGGGATCTTGGCCCCTTTTTGGGTCCTTTTTGGGATGTGGGAATATGTAATGGGAGTGGGATGTCGGCTCATGGGTTTACCCATGTTTAGGCCTATTTTGTAATATATAAAGAGGTGCTTAGGCTAGATAGAATTAGTCGTGCATCTATGTGATGTTAGTAGGAAAGTAGGCTAAGTGCCAAGATTTAGATTTGTGTGATCAAGACTTGTAAGGCTTTGTGCATACTGTGTGAAACTTGCAGAGTTAAGTGCAAGTCATTGTAGCAAGGCTGTGGAAGGCTTAGTGCTGGAACACAAGGAAGAAGGATCTAGCAAGCTGCACAGATCTTCTTTCCTGTGTGGAGTAGGGGTTTTGAGGCTCTGTGCTTGTAACCGATTGATTGAAGACAATAAAGAAGAAGATTTGGTGGATGTAGCCCCAGGGTGGGGGTGAACCACGTAAATACTATGTTGTTATGCTTTGTGCTTATCTTAATGTGTTTATGACTCTCTAGCTAAGTGCTTTGATATATATGGATAGATCTGCTTATTCTTTGTGCTATGAATGTTAGATCTGAATTCTATGAACGTGCTTAGTGCTTGCTTTTGCTAGATCTGATTCATCTGTTTGTGATAAGTGCTTAATTACATTAGATCAGTGCGAATGATGCAATGCTCTATTCTATCCGCGCAATAGTTATTAGTTGAATATTGATGAACTATTGACGCTAAGTTCTCTATTAAGTATTATAATCATAGATCTGTGTCCCAGCTAAGGGTGCAGACACTTGAGTCCTGCAACCACCCCTGCCTCTACCTCGGGTGAGACTTCATCTACTTCACAGGTGTTGCCAAAAGAGCCGGTAGTTAGGGTTTTGTTGGTGTGCTGTTGTAGCGTTGAACCCTGGGTCTGCCCCTGTGCCAACAAATGGTTCTGGTGCCAGGACCTGTAGCTATGATTGCTGGGAACTGAGAAAGAAGAAGCTCTGTGCAAAGATTCATCCAGAAGTTGTGAAATCTCTGTGCATAGATCTGTCGCGCAATATTCTACTTGATTTATAAAGCTTCGTGCTAAAATAAAGAAGCCCGATCTGAAGAAAAGAAGTCGGATCTAAAGGAGAGAAGCAAGATCTGAAATCTTTTGTGCTCTAAGAAAGGTAAAAGTGATAATTTCTGATTAAAAGAGGTTAGATCTGCAAGCTCTGTGCTATGATAAAGGTAAGAATAGTGAAAAGTTTTAGATCTGAAAGCTTTGTGCTTTGTAGAAGTAAGATAAGTGGAAATTTTCTTTTCTAAAGTATGGATCTAGGTATGTTTGATAGGTTCTGTCCTAGATTGAAAACTAGGGCACTAATAGATGAAAGAAGGTTTGATATGAGTAGATCTGATAAGAATGGTGAAAGATATGTTATACCTATGCATAGAAAGAATGTTTGGAATAAAAAATGGATGCAGGATCCTAGAAAGAATTTTTTGCAGGTTAGCTACCATGATCCTAGTGCGCAATACCGGAAAGGCTAGGGATCATTTAAAATAAAGAGAGGATTAACCCTCTGTTATAGTTGCAGAAGACCAGGACATCTTGCTAAGGAATGCCCTGGGAAAATACCTAGTTGTCTTTGTTGTAAAGCTATGGACCATGAAGTGTTGGATTGCCCTTGAATGATTGCTAAGCTGGAAGAAATGAATCCGAATAAAGAAAACCCTAAGGCAGATCCAAAAATGGCGAAATCCAAAGAAGAATCAGAGAAGGTATTGCTGCAAATAAATTTAACCCTGAATGGCCATCGACATGTCAGACTATCAAAGATATTCAAGGAAAAATAATGCATTGAAGTAAGAATAAGATACTTCGACATTGACTGTGTTCTGGATGAAGAAAGACAGATGAATATCATGATAGAAAGAACTTGGGAAGCCATAGGGAAGCCTGCTATGATCCCTTCATTAGAAGGAATTGTACTATTCAGAGGAAAGTTGATAAACCTATGTGGGAAGCTCCCTCGCATACCTGTGAACGTTAATGGAACTTCGACAAAAGAAGATTTTGAGATTATTAAATTTATTGAAGACAAAGCCCCGTTTACCATGTTACTAGAAAAGCCTTGGATTGATAGAGATCAAGCTAGAAGAAAGGAAGAAGAAGAAGTTTTGGAACAGAAGAAACAAGAGTTAAAATATTTCATGACCAGAAGGATCACATACTTGATTACAGAACATGAGAACATATTGAAGCTATTTAAAACTAGAGGCCCAGATGTCAAAGCTGCAAGAACATTAGAGGACTCACAGAAGACTGAAGTACTTATCCCAGACAAAGAAGAAGTATTACCCTTGAATCTTAGGAAAGAATTTCAACAACGCGAAGTAACTATGTTAAGAGAAGATAAGAATCAGAATGGAAAAAGGCATACTGAGACGAAGCTCACTCGAAAGAAGGCTAGAAAGCTAAGTAAGAAGAGGGCTAAGATCGAAAAGTTACAGAAAGTTTCAGAGGGAACCTCACAAAAGGAAAATGTTCAAAATTGGAGCTTCTTCGGGATATCAGAATAGTGACACATGGCACTTCGCCATGACGAAGCAATATAGCCATTGGGGAATGTTATAACTGTTAGATCAATGCTCCGAATGGGTAGAAATCCATTTATGGCCAGCCAACTCGCCATCCAACCGTTGATACCACGCCATAATGGATAGAACCAAGTTAATGAAGACCTCATACTCGTTGCAAGAGACCCATTGTGGAGTTACCTATTTATCCCATCGCACCACGCACCGAGAACACTTTTTCCAGTTGAGAATTTGAGCCCGCATACTACGTTGAGTTTATATTGTGATCATCATGCTTCTTCTCTCTCTCACGTTACTATGTCTAAGCTACACCACCACACTTGAGATTTTTAACCCTGAGTGTGTATGTCGAGCGAGTTGAGCAATGCAGAAAGAGTTGTTGAGGAGTTTTCATTTCAATGTCTACAGGTATACAAGCATCATCCATAAGAAAACTTCTAGCTTCTCCATCCACTACTCGAGCTGGACCATCCTGACCATCCGATGAGAAGAGAACTAAATAGAGGGATGATCTCGTGAATGATAAGTTGATTCTGAGCCTATTACCCACCTATATACCACCTCTGAGCGGTGCTGTAAACCACGACATCGTACCTAGAGATTTCGAGTACGCCTTGGTGACTGCATACCTCCCGAAGGGGATACACGCAATATGAGTAGACCAAGATAAGATCATAGCGTTGAAGTTTAGTGACTTCAACTTGGGAGTTCGCAAAGTCTACAACATGTTGGCCCCGCATAAGTACTTGACTGAAACTAAAGGGAAGAATTTGAAGATCGTCCCTCATTCATGGAACCACAACCTCATGCAGTCCACCCTGCTGAACGTTATGAAGATTCTACATTTCGGATGACACCAGGAGGTGAATGCATGTGTCAAATTTCCACTGTCTTGTTACCATGGAGGTTATCTATGGTTAAACTGTCGCATAATAGTGGATCCAACATTGATAAATCAGATCACCGGGCTTAGTATGCAAGGACCCGACCCACATGATTTCTATCCTGGAAAATCCATTGACCACGCTCTCGCCCAAAGGCTCAAAGACACTTATGGCGATGTCGAGAAAGGAAAGTGAGGCTACAAGGTAGCTTCTATCTAGAGTGGTACAATGCACCTTTCCTGTCAGATGATTGTAGGGAAGTTAGTATGAAAGAACAGACCCACCCAAGTGACTGGTTTTGTAGTCGACTTCACAGGGAAGTGTGCAGAGGGCCTAGAAATGAATTGGGTGAAGTACCTGATAAACCAATTAGAAATTGACTACAGAGAAGCGCAAGATCAAGGGTACGAATTCCATTTTAGATGGTTATTGATCCTGATCGCTTTCATTTCCCGGGAGATGCCAAAAGATGCAACCTTCCTGGACATCGAGCCCTTTGAACCATTGGTTGTGAAGTTCAACACACTGTGGTATTCAAGTGACATGAATAAACAATGGTAGTCCGATGCTGTATTTCATGCATACTAAAACTAGTTGAAGGTAGCTATA
>JASDQU010031950.1:10803-22198 GCA_032191745.1 Picea mariana | reverse complement strand
TTACCCCTTAATTGGGGCATATTATATTAGTAATGTTATTTTATTTATGTCGGTTTTAGGCCATTAGTTCTAATTATACCTCCTAGTCTCCTATATATACCAAGGAGACATTTTCATTTTGAATCATCTTGTACTTGAACATTTAATTGGGGTAAAAGGAGGTTTCCCCCTCGAAGAGGCTTATTATCTAGAATTATCTCTTTTTCAAGGTGTTGAGTACTTTTTATGAGGTTTTTCTATGCTATATTGATATTTCGTTCATAACAACATGTTAATTAGAGAAAGTTTTATCAGAGTAGGTTTCAAGAGCATCATCTCTGTTGAAAGGTGAAATCATGGCTTCTACTTTAAATCTGCAACCTCCCACTTTTACAAGAAAAAATTATGAGTTATGGTCTTTGACCATGAAGACATTATTTCGGGGTCAAGATGTTTGGGAGATAAAAATGGCTATGTGGAACCAACATACAACATAAAATGCTCTCATAGAAGCCATGAAGGATGCTTTGAAAGATCAAGTAAAGGAGGATGGAAAGGTAATGTTCTATATACATCAAGCCATGCATGAGAGCATACTCCCAAGAGTTGCATCAACAAAGAAATCCAAGGAAGCATGGGACATATTACAAACATTTTATCAAGGTATGGACAAATTCAAGACTTAAAAACTACAAATTATTAGATGGGATTTTGAAACTATGTGAATGGACTAAGATTCAGTAGATTCATTTTACACCCATGTCATTGGCCTGATAAATCAGATTAATTCTCATGGAGAAACCATAGAGGATATGAAGGTTGTTGAGAAGGTACCTAGGAGTCTTCCTCCTAAATTTGATACTCTTGGTGTGACTTTAGAAAAAGAAAAGACAGTTCAGTCTAGCTGAGTTGCAAGTCTCCCTCATCAATCATCAACACAAATTAAATATATCAAATATGTCATTAGAAAATGAATTTTCCATGCAATCATGTATAATTATTGGAAGAGGAAGGGGGGGGGGATAACTCTATAGGTAGAGGAAGGAGTTATGCTAGAGGAGGATGTAGTAGCAGTCCTGCAAATACTAGTTGAAGAGGTCAAAATCAAAATAACATTCAGCCAAGTAATAAGAGATTTGATAAATCAAAGATTCAGTGCCATTATTGTAAAAATTATGGACATTGTGCATATGAGTGTAGGAAGAGATAGTATAATCTAAACAATCAAGGTCAGTGAAAGTAGTCCCTCCATCTGTATTTTTATGGTGTGAAATGAAACAATGCCTATAATTTCCCTAGTTGAATGCAATGTTGCTCAAGAAAGTCCATGTGACATATGGTATCTTGGTTCAGGTTGCAGTAATCACATGACAAGAAACTTAGAGTTTTTTTCTAGTTTGGATAAGTGAGTCCAAACTAAGGTTACACATAGAACCAATATCAAAGCCATTATCTTATGTAAAGGAAGTATTAACATTCTAACTAAATAAGGGGAGAAAAAGGTTATGCCTTTATGTTTCTGGCCTAAAACATAATTTGATGAGCACATGACAATTGTTACAAAAAGGGTGTGTTATGGGTGTCAAGCCCAGTACCCATCAAAGTGAAGAGTCACACTCAGACTGCTATGAGTGCAAGACCATTACCCATCAAAGTGGAGAAGAAAATAAAGTTTATAATAAATAACAAATGGATGAAGGACTCTGAAAATAATGCCAATCACAATTTACTTCATAGAATATGCACAAGAAAATAAGGATTTGAATAACTTTGATCATGGTTTTAGGAAATAAGATAAAAGGTGGAAGAATTAATAAGAGAATGTAATATATCCATCATTTACATTAGGTAGTTTGGACAGACATATGAAGGAAAGCCTCTGAAACAAGAACTTCTCATAATCAAAGAGGAAAATTCTGATATACTTGCACAAGTATCACAACAAATCATCTATTGTAATAAAGCTATAACTTAGTCTAATGAATCTTTCAATGGACTGTAACCAAAATTAGACAAAATAAAATGATAAGAAAAATAAATAACTTCTAGTATTCAAAGGATATTAAGTCTAGTACATACAACAAGAAGTACTCGTCTGCTACATAGACAATATAAATACATGAGTCTTTATCACTCCATTTGAACCACTCTGTTGATTCCTCTCACCCATTAAATAGAAAATAACATAAAAAATATGCTTAGGAGGTCAAAAACCATCTCTTCCATTGGATTCTATGCCTTGGAGATAGGCGACAACAATCAAAGAGACAAAAATCCAACAAATTGTTGATTTTCAGGAAGTTGTTGGAAGTCATTAATAAATTTGTTTCCATCTCACTGCATGAGGTCTTAATGGATCTAATTCTTAGGTGTAGGTGTCCCTTATCATCTAACTGATCTCTCATAAGTCATTTGAACCCTCATTTATAGGTGGAAACCTCCAAACAATGTGAATCTCCAACAACTATGCAAAATAGAGAGTTTGCAATGCAGTGGTGTTTTAATTATATATCTCGAATGCCAAACTGGGTCAGGATGAAAATTGGTCAGCAAGTTAACAAGGTTATCATTCTCCTCCAAAAAACATTTCATAGAAACCCACATCACCATTTTAGAGTTATGATAAAATCCTTAGAAGCATCTTCCCTAGAAAATAAGTTCACAACGTCCCTATCAGCCAGTTCACAACACATGTGCCAGTGCGCAACGCCAAAGGAAAAACAAGCAACCAAACCCATTTCTTGACCTACAAATAGGACACAAACTGTCATAGAGTCTCTGATGGCCCTAAGTTTGATGATGGTATCTTTAAATTTTCACAAGGGTGTATGCAAGTAGCCTAACCTCCAACCCTCCTCTTTAGTAGTTTGCAACACCAAATTAAAAAATGAAATGCACACTTCGAGGAAACTGTTTGGAAATCTATGACATAATCGCTGGAAATTTGGTTAAAGATGGTGATAAAAACAATGAAATATCCTTTGTCATGATCTTTTAATACAATGGTGCAAAATGATAACAAACAAAAGTACTTAGAGTACGCCGAGAACTTCTCTTAGTGAGTTGGCAATGCATACACCCAAATTTGACTTGACACTTTAAACAGATAGATGATGATAGGGAGAATCAATTTTATGTGTTAACATATGGCTCCACAGAGGATGGCATGCTCGCTATGAGCTGCTAAGAACATGCAGTTCTAGTGCCTTATCCATTGGGCTATGTAATCATCTAGTATCAAATTTTTGCAACCAATCCTTTGAAATACTTCAAGATCTGTCACTTATTCAAGAAAAATGAAATACATGCTGCAAACAAACCTCATACCACAAATCTGATCATATTGTGCAAACTAAAAAAAAGAAAATTCTATGGACGCGAGCTTATTACCTACACTACCCTACTCTAACCAATTGAACTCTGCTTAATCAAGTGTAATGAAACTTCTATTGAAGCCATAAAAGCATTTGATTGATAAATATAATGTTTTGTAGGTAAATCTTTAAGAAAAACCACAAAAGATGCAACAAATGCAGCAGACAGTATATGAGAAATTGATACTTACAGCTGCAACTTGCTTGCAAGGAAAAAGATCTAATGTAGGAAAATTTTGAACAAATAGACTCCACGTATATGGCTATAGGATAATGAATCACATGACAGAATTATGGCTACATTAGAAGACTAGTTTGCTCCTTCATAATCTTTTCTCTACTGACAAGACTGTAATTCTCTTGACCTCCTTGAAACATCTAATAGATATCACATGCTTCAAAGCAATCATGGACAACAAAATACTTTTCTAGTTGTTGATTATTTCCTTGGGAAATAAACTTATTTGCAGTTTCTTCTTGAAATTGTTGATCAACATTCTTGGAAGAAAAAAGCACTGTAGATTGACCATATGATTTCTCAACCTCCTCTTTACCGTCCTCTAAAAAATATACTCTAAAATTGTCAGATACAAAGTCAATATTCGGAGAATCAATACATGCTGATAAAAAAATCTTCTCCTTTTTATTTACTTGTTGACTTTATTCTTGTTGGCCATATATTGATGAAAAACAGGACAAACTCACATGTTCCTGTAGGTCCTTCCTATCTTCTTGAAAAAAAATTTAAAGCATATATTCAAGGGGGTTATCATGAGCCAAGAATATTAACTGATTTTCTAAGTCAATGGTAAGATGATGAGGGGCAACAAATTTCTCTGAGACAAAAATTTCACCACCTTATGAAAAATCTTCCTCATGATATTCATCATAAATGAAATCAGTACTTTTCTCATAATTAGGAAAAGGCTCAAGTTCATATGTAAATTCATCTTGTTCGTATGAGTTATAAGCATGTACATTTGTAACTTTAACAATGAAAAAATCTGATTTAATAATTTCAGGATCAGAATAAGATTTAAGATCTAAAAATGATGCAAAAGCATGCTGAAACAATTGCAATCTTGGATAACCCTCTTGTTGTCCATATACTTCCTCAGTTTCTTCCTCATCTAAAACATTTTCCAAGCTCTGACACGAGAATTGTACGCATGCTCGAAAATTACTCTCCACTTCCTCTGCATCAACAAACATATGCGACAAGGGTGGTGACTTTCTTTCTCTGTGGTATAGGAATAAATTAGGATGTTGTGCCATTATATACTATACCATGGAAGAAACATCACTAGGCTGAATTTCAATAGGAATGTTGTGATAAATAATATCAAACCTCCTATTGAAGGTAGCCAAAGCTTCGTCTTATTTTCTCTTCTGAGCATAAAAATCAGCTAAGTGTTGATCAAAGGACTTGTTCTTTCCCCAATATCTTAAAAATGCATCATATAACCCAATCCATGAAATAATGGAACCAACTGATAGACCTTTAAACCACAAAGAAGCATCCCCAACCAAGGATTTGGAAAATAACCTCATGGTGACATCTTCATATACTATTTCAAAATTATAAAAAAACTTCGGAAAGGCTCCTAAATGCTTCTCAGCAGTGATATGAACTTCTCTAGTAAACTGACGAAGATACTAAAAAAAATTGGGAGGGTAAGGATGAAGGTGAGATGGCATCCTTAAAGGTTTGAACTTTTTTTCTGGACTGAACATCAGTAGGATGAAAGTGGGTTTCAATGGATTGATTGCAAATTCCAGCAGTGGTGGTAGAATATTGTACTATAATTAGAGAAGGTGGTGAATCTGTTGTATCGTTCACATGGTTACATGACTGATCATGTTCAAGAAGGATTTGAATACACAAAATGTTCTGATATGTTTCAGATGAAGGACTAGGGTCAACATCAACTATGTAAGAGGAATGCAAATCTTTTTCTTTCAAAGAGGGATATACAGTAGTAGGTTTATGGTTATCAGTATAAACAAAGAAAAGGATGATTCTCCTGATATATGAAGGGAAGGACAAGAAAGAACTGATAAAAAAAAATATGGGCTCTTGAAGGAAACTAATGTCTTGATACTTGGACTTCATGTGTCTTCATTCCATTTTTCATTTGAGATCGTTCCTCACTAGAGTCTTGTAACTTGATTTCAATCACCAACAAGTTATTCAAATGTGTGGAGTCTCCATGGTGAAAAAATTGCAGTCGTTTCTGTCACCAATCCTTGCTCACCATCAAGAACTGGTAGTAATCTGTATTGTACAACCCAGGGAAGATATTCAACTTCATCCCTGACAGTGGCACCCAAAATTTTAGTATTGAGAATCAAACTAAGATTTCTATGAGTGCAGGCCCAATACCCATCAAAATGGAGAAGATAAAGTCTATAATAAATAACAAATGGACGAAGGAATTTGAAAATAATGTCAATCACAACTTACTCCATAGAATATGCACAAGCAAATAAGAATTTTAATAACTTTGATCAGTGTTTTAAGAAATAAGATGAACAAGTGGAAGAATTAATAAGAGAATGTAATACATCCATCATCTACATCAGGTAGTTTGGACATACATACGAAGAAAACCCTTTGAAACAAGAACTTCTCAGAATTTTGATATACTTGCACAAGTATCACAACAGATCATCTATTGTAATAACGATACAACTCAGTTTAATGAATCTTTCAATGGAATGTAACCAAAATTAGACAGAAATAAGATGATAAAAAAGAGAAATAACTTCCATTATTCAAAGGATCTTAATTCCTGTACATACAGTAAGAAGTACTCTTCTGCTACATAGACAATATAGAGATATGAGTCTTTATCACTCCATTCCAACCCCTCTCTTGATTCCTCTCACCCATTAAATAGAAAATAACATACAAAATATGCTTAGCAAGTCAAAACCCATATATTCCATTGGATTCTAGGCCTTGGAGATAGGTGGCAACAGTCAAAGAGATCAAAATCCATCAAACTGCTAATTTTCAGAAAGTTGTTCGAAGTCATTAATAAATTTGTTTCCATCTCACTACATGAGGTCTTAAATGGAGCTAATTGTTAGGTCTAGGTGTCCCTTATCATTTAATGGATCTCTTATAAGTCATTTGAAACCTCCTTGACAGGTGGAAACCTCCAAACAAGGTGAACCTCCAACAACTATGCGAAACAGAGAGTTTGCAGTGCCAGTTTGCAATGCACTGGTGTTTTAATTATATCTGTTGAATGACAAACTCGGTCACACTGAAATTCGTTCAGCAAGTCAAGAAGGTTATCACTCTCCTCCACAAAACATTTCAGAGATACCCACATCACTGTTTTAGAGTTATGATCAAATATTTAGAAGCATCGGCTACAGGAAATGCGTTCACAACGCCTCTATCAGCCAAGTCGCAACGCTTGTGCTAGTTCGTAGCGCCAAAGGAAAAACAAGTAGCCAAACCCCTTTGTTGACATTCAAATAGGACACAAAATCTCATAGAGTACCCGATGGCCCTGAGTTTGATGCTGATATCTTTAAATTTGCACAAGGGTATCTGCAAGTAGCCTAACCTCCAACCCTCCTCTTCAGAAGTTCGCAACGCCAAATTCAAACATGAAATGCACACTTCGAGGAAACTGTTAGGAAATATATGACATAATCCCTGGAAAGTTGGTTAAACATGGTGCTAAAATCAATGAAAACTCCATTGTCATGATCTTTTAATAGAATGATGCCAAATGATGATAAATAAAAGTACTTAGAGTACGCTCAGAACTTCTCCTAGTGAGTTGGAAGCACATAAACCCAACTTTGACTTGACACTTTAAACAGATATATGGTGACAAGGAGAATCAATTCTATGTGTCAAAATCTAGCTCCATAGGGGATGACATGCTCCCTGTGAGGTTCCAAGAACATGGAGTTCCAGTGTCTTATCCATTGTGATATGGAGTCATATAGTATCAAACTTGTGAAACCAATCCTTTGAAAAACTTCAAGATCTGTCACTTATTCAAGAAAATTGAAAGACATGTTGCAAACAAACCTCATACTGCAAATCTAATTGCATTGTGCAAACTAAAGAAAATAAAATTCTCTAGAAGCGAGCTTATTACCTACACTACTCTACTCTAAGGAGTTGAACTCTTCTTAATCAAGTGTAATGAAACTTCCAATGAATCCATTGTTATGAGGAAAATCTCTCTATGGCTAGGGTAAACCACAATAGACATAAATAACTGCAAAAATCGACTCTATTCTCAAGTATTCTATATAAACAAATATGCTAGCAAGAAAAGATAAAAGGCCTACCTCGTCTAGACGTTCGATGAATTCCACCATTAAGCACTTGACCCAAAGAAATATACCTGCAACTAGTCCTCAACAACCAATCAAAGAAATCATATGGTGATAAAATATGATGTTAGCACATTCAATAGCATAATCCATTAATATAAATAACAGATATGCCCATGGAACAATAATTCAAATATTTGCAAGATATCAATTGGACGAGAAGAGAGTATTTCTATTAATATATGATCAAGAAAAGTGAAAAAGTTACATACTTTCGTGTCAGCATGGTTCAAAATCGAGAAACTAAGTTCCTTCCAGCTGGGCCTCCACCACTTCAATCCTCCACCAAAGGAAAGCTCATACAGGAGAGACAATGAAGTTCTCAATCAATAACGGAAGATCTTGGGGGATGAACATTGTGTTTAGACTTCAAGGACAAAGGAATGCAGACTCAATATGAAGTAAATAATTCCTCTTGAGTAACTTTTCTCTCAAAGTTGAATTCCTTTCTCCCTTTCCATAGCTCAGAATTGGCCCATTTATAGCCTTCAAATGAAACTGAAGGGCCGAGTCGAAACATTTCCAGTATATGGAAGGCTAAGGATCATTGATCTCTTGTCGTGACATGGAAACCCGACACCATTTTTAATTTTTGGGCACAAATCTCGATGTATGCGGGTTGTAGTGGTGAAACATGTGAATAAACATGATGTATAGTACGCAAGGTGCATATATGTGGAAAAAATGTACTTTTAGCTCTGGTATTTGCAGAAAGGGATGAAAAGTCTACATAGAGAAATGGCAAAAGGCCCTTTGTGCAAGATTGCATAGGGTGAGGCAAATTTTTCTATAACATTCATAAAAGCATATTATTAATAAATGTAACATTTTGTAGGTAAATCTTTAAGAAACCCACAAAATATACAACAAATGTAGCAGATAGTCAATGAGAAATTGATACTTACAACTTCCACTTGCTTTCATGGAAAAAGATCTAATGTAGACAAATTATAAAAAAATAGACTCCATGTATATGGCTATGTTTGTTGAATCATATAAATAAATTCACACCTACATGATAGATAAATAGTTTTACATTTTATTCTAATAGTGAAACCTTCCCTCCCTAGGATCCAAGTAATCTAGGTTCATGACTAGGAGCAAAATCATGTATCCATCAACAAAATATACACAAAAAATGGGTATACCTCTAGTATAGCTAGTAAGGTTTTCTAGGGATTGAACATTGTCAGGGAAGCTCTATGCACTCCTAGAAGTGGATGTATATTTAGGCTCTCCTTATGGAGCCATATTGTAATTCTAGTTAGGTTTATATTATTTTTAATAGAGTTTTGACAACAATTCTTCACTCTCCATGTCACACCTTATCTACTTATAGGATTTTTTAGGTAAACCACCCCACCCCACTTCCCCACCAACAAATACAAACTTATTTATTTGTCAAGTTTAATACCTCCCCATTATTCACCACACACACCCTATTAGGTGTAACATTATCGCCATTTGTAAAAAAAATATTTAAATTCAATGCTTCTAAATTTCCATGTAAATATTATGATTTCATGTTTCCCTCCAAAAGTGAGTAACTTGAATTAATAGTTAATTCAACCATGGGGTCACTTCAATTTACCTTATATTATTTCAAAAGTATAAGGATTAGTTTCTATGGATTTCAATCATTCCACCTTACTACCCCCAATCATAACTCTGGAGTGACAACTCCCCACCTATATTCTCATAGTTGAAATATTGTGGGAATTCTACCTTGTGTCCTAGATAGTGAGTATGGAACAAGTTGACAATGTTGTGTTTGATAGCCTGCTTGACTTCCATAATCCGTAAACCCTTTTTTTAAGAAAACCCTATCACTAATTTAATAGTCATGGTTTTCATTTTACAATTCTCATAAAAGTCACATTAATCATGATGAAAAAATGTTTTCATATTAATATACATGTATTTGTATTTTCTAATCCCAACGTCACATTTGATTTGTGTCTCAAAGATATTGGGAACTACTTTTTACCTCCAATGAGATGACACAACTCACCAATTTGAACTAACATCCATATTTCTAATTCAATCAATATTGCAAACTCCAAATCAACATTTCATTGAATTTGTATGTGCCACTTAAATACATAAAATAATTCTTCATTGTTTCATAGTTTTGAAACAACAAGCATTGATGGTTCACCACACTTCTCATACATCCAATTGATCAAGAAATGGACCTACACAGGGATACAAATGGTCAGGCATTCCACCAAAACGCTACGTCAGTCGGCCATGTAGTCGACATGCATGTCGGTCAAATAGTCCAACAATAGTCGAAGATATTCAGGAGGTGGAACAAACATCCAATAAATTGAATACAAGTTGGACACATGGATGGTTAGGTAGAGTATCCTCGTCAATCTGACTCAACAACACAATTTTCATGGATCTAACTCTAACAATTGATTATTATATGCAGACGATATCTTCTTGATTCTATGGAAGTTATTTAGATATTGAGGCCATAAATATTAGACCCATTGGGTCATTACTAATAAGAAATAGAACACACATATCATGCATATCAAGATGTGTAATATTCACTATGATGTTTTGCTCACAATGTGCTCTCCTTAAGTGTTATATTTTTGTCCTTAAACACCATCTTTTTCTTCAAAAAAAAAAAAATCCTTTTCGATTTTCTGCAGTAATGTATTTTGTATTTCATGTCACGTTCCACCCTATCCAAAAAATGGTATTAGATTCGATGTTTTGGAACCTCACATATTGTTTACAAACCTTGTTGTCACGAATCTATTCTGTGATGATTGACTCTAAGCCCATGGTTTGTTGATTGGAACCTTTCAAAACAAAATGTTCTTTCTAGATATCAAATATGGCTTCGAAGATCGATGTTGTTGTTAAGAATAGATCAATTTATGTAGTATGGGAACCCAACATTGAAACTCTACTGAAGAGTAAAGGACTATGGCATTCTACAAAGATTGCAATTTTAGATCCAACATGCGATTAGAAGAAGTTTTCTTTTGATAGAAATAAGGATGAGGTTGTGTGGTTCATCATGACCTATACGTAACATGGGATATTAAATTTCTCCTTAGTGGAATTTTTAACCCTCATTGAGTTAGGAAGAATATGCATTCGTTGTTCAATCGATACCATGAGATCCATATCATGTAGTTGGAGAAATAATTGATCTCTCTCGATCATCATTCTTTTGACAAAATAGAGGACAATTTGGTGCATGTCAAAGAACTCCAATTGAAATTGAGAGAATGTTGAAAGAACTATCATAAGAAGGATGGAAAATTAATTGATTTAGTCCTGATGAATTTAAGAACACCATTCAACGTGTTTGTGTTGACTTTCACACCAACTAGCAAGAACACAAGGAATATGGTAAATATTTCACCTTTGAATATTTATGTGGTCTTTTGATCATTGATCAACATCGATTACTTGAAGAATAAAAAATTAGTGGAAAACATTGAGCCCACTTTCGCAATGGAAGGAGGAAGTCGGATCATAGGGATAAACCACGGTTTGATACTTCTACACATAAACCTATATGTCACGACCAAAAACCTAAGGGATAGATAGTTCCACCCTAGTGCATTCAAAGTAATAAGACATGTTAGTACTATGGAAATACTCAACACATGGAGAATTTTTTTTTATAACAAGAGAGACAATAT
>JASDQU010031949.1:5361-22199 GCA_032191745.1 Picea mariana | reverse complement strand
TTTAAGGCCGCATGCATGGCAGAATCCCATTACCTCTTCTTAGAGGAGGCCTCTACCCCTCATTGAAATTAATTCTTTTAAGTTAATTTCTTTAGTATTAGATTAGATTTTATTTACTAATAATCCCTGTCAGGAAATACCATGTTACAATCGATTTTTTCATATTCCCAATCGAAGCACAGGACACTAGGAAAGGACGATCCTACTTCACAAAGAGACCATCTTTCCCGATGCTGAAACACCACTGTTCAACAATTTTGACTTTCCTCTGTTGCTGAAACACCATTGTCAGCAACTCATTGCTTTTTCTTCATTACTGAAACACCACTGACTTTCCCCATTGTTGAAACACCACTATCAGCAACCCCACACCTTTTTCCCCATCACTGTTCAACAACTTTTTACCACTTTCCCCACTGCTGAAACACCATTGTTCAGCACTTTTTGACTTTCCTCTGTTGCTGAAGCACCACTATCAACAATCTTTTACCATGCTCCCTATTGCTGAAACACCATTCACAACAACTTTCCACATTCTCCCTATTGCCAAAACACTACAGTCCAACAATTCTTCACATTTCCTCATAAACAATACCATCCAACAATTGCTTCGCCTTTTCTTTTCTGATGCTGAAACACCATGGTCAGCAAATTTTCACCACTTTCCCCATGGCTGAAACACCATTCACAGAAACTTTTCGCCTTCTCCCTATTGCCAAAACACTATAGTCCGACAATTCTACACTTTCTTCATCGACGAAACAACACTGTCCAGCAATTGTTTCGCCTCGTTCTTTTCTGTTGTTGAAACACCAACTTTTCAACATTATATGTCCGCAAGCTTTTATGCTCTCATACTATAGTTCGTCCTTCCAGTCAGAAAATCCTTGATACAATTCATCTAACAAGTCAAAAGTATCCGCCACGACTACTGCAAAAATACCATGGACAGGCATTATATTTTGTTTGCAGCACGAATCAGAAGGTAAGGCGAGGTATGTAAATTTTATGTAATACAGTTAAGCTATAGTTAATGAGAAGATTCCAAATCATTATGGCCACTCGAGCGCAATCATTACTAGCCACACTTGACGGGGGGGAAGACATATCAAACCTTTTATACCATCATTTCACATGAATCCACCACCGCCATCCCTATTTTACTATCCTTTCGCGTGCTTCACCGCCATTTGCATACCTTCACTCGGAAGACTCACTCTGCACAGAAGTTGTTACTCAAACTCTTTGATGGTGTATTTTACCGAGCTGGTAACTATGGAAGGCTCTGTTCTACGGTACGAACCTGCCACAAAAACCCTGTTAGAACTATATCCAGAAGATTATCAAATTTTTCAACAGACAGGATGGCTCAGTTATTTTTAGAGACTCCAGGGGTATGATGAACAACAGGTTCTGCAATTCGCTCAAAACCTTCAGGAAGACCATTCCATTGTTCAAGGGGTCCGAATTTCAGTAACAGAAGAGGATATAGCACAGGTTTCGGGTCTCCCCACCAATGGAATTCGCATGTTCAGTCGTAAACATATCATTCGAAATGCCTAGTAGAACTTCTTCCTGCCAGAAGAACAAATTGAATTCAAAGGTCAGGGTACCCGACTTAGCTCGTTGCCGCCCCCATGGCTGGAAGTTGCAAAATTCGTCAAACACTAGCTCACCTGCGAAGGCTGATACTAGGTAGTCTACCAGCACAATTTTCTTCTGTTATCTCATTTACGGCATAATAGATTGGTCAACATCCCTTATTATCTGCTTGATTATCTCAAAAACATGTTGCATTACAGTAAAAAGGATAAATATCCTTCCCTTTCACTCACCCATCACCGTCTCGTCCAACTGCTCATTCAAAAGAGTTTTGCCCAAAAAAACCTTCCACTAAACAACCCTCCTATAGGCCCCCAAGAAGCTGCTGAAATTCCTGAAAATCTCCAGGAGCAGCAATCGCAGAACCCCCCAGACTCTCCAGAAGTACCTAACAGCCCGCCTATAGAACCAATCAGTCCAATTAACCCCCCTATCATACCATGTCCTCCCACACCTTACCAGAATCATCCACTCCCGCCCTTCATATTCTTAGTGATGATTCTGAGCCAGATAATTCCCCCTGCCCCATCATTGAGTAAAAACCCCCACGTAAATGAAAGCAAATTCCTTTCTTCCCATCCTTCTTACAAATAAAATGAACAAGGGCCTCAACAAGGCTAGCCATTATTGCCACTACCCTAGACCACCAACCCATCCGACTAATACCCCGTACACCTCTAACCTCTCAAATGACAGAATCTTTGCCTATTCCACCCACGGGCACTGAAACACAAGAACCAGATGCCTAGGGTGTTGCGACATCATCTGTTTCAAATTAAGTAGTTGAAACAAAAAAACCAGCTACCCATTCCATAGTGGAAACACAAGAACCAGCTACCCATTCAGTAGCTGAAACACAAGAACCAGCTACTCATTCAGTGGTTGAAACATAAGAACCATCCATAGCTGCCACACAAGAACCATCTACGGTTGAAACACAAGAACCAGCTACTGATATTGACACTGAGATACAGGAATCAGAGGTCCAAGGTGCTACAACATTACTCTCCTTACATCAAGAAGCTGAAACATAAGAAGCAGCTGCCAATCCTGTAGCTGCTCCACAAAAACCGGCTAGTGTGACTGTGACTGCTACACAAGAACCAGTCACCTCTCAACCAGAACCAACAATGGCCTCTGTCTTAGAAGAAAATGAGTTTTTAAAGTTTGGACTGGAGGCCTACAAGCAAGAGCTAGCTATGGAAAAGGAAGCCTATGATAAGGAGGTTGATTTGTACACCCTAGATCGCATAGAAACCCTGTCATATGGGACTACAACAGAGAGCCCATGTAAAGAATATATATGTTTTCAATGTGGGGATATCTACTATCAAGCAGGATACAAGGTAATTCAAGTCCCAATGCCAGGAGATCCCTCAACTCCTTCAACTTTTGTAGTCAAAGAAGAAGAACCTATTGTTACACAAGAACCATCTATAGTTGTCACACAAGAACCAGCTACAGCTGAAACACAAGAACCAGTAGGACCACCCAAGATTAAGACTGAGCCTTGCATTGCAACAAATGAAACCCCTGCTTTTGTTAACAAAGTTGTATAGACAATGTCTATTGAGGAATTTACACCTCCTAGCCAGATCAATATCCACACTTTTGTGGAACAATCTACTCAAACCGTACCTCAACCCACTACTTGCAACGCTGAAACACAGACTCAGCCATGGGATGAACAGGCAGTAATACAGAAATGGAAGAAAGAGTATGCTGCTACATAGGCCAAAAGCCTGCAAGAGCACAGACAAATCTGGATAAATCACACTTACTCAAATTGGGAAGCTTTAGAACAGACACGCTAGGAAGCTCGAGCCCTTAAGAAACAGAACAAAGAGTTGAAAGGAAGATTGGCCCTAGTATTTGACTTGGCACCAAAGCTATTGGCTACAAGGAAACCATCCTGTAATTACTCCTTGTTCCTTATGGAACGACTTACATGGTTTCAGATCAAATCAATCACAGAGGGCAGACCCCATGCAGTACTACACCTGACATATTTTGTCAAAACTTTTGCAGAAGCCTCTACTAGGGATCAACACCTCCTCTGTGAGGCATACTTTCATAACGAGGCCATCCCCGAGAACAGGAAGCTGAACCTTAAGCCTCTTGTTGGGGACATCCAGATTCGGGCGTTCACCTCCTTTCTGCACAATTAGATTTTGTGGCAGGATGACTTCTTGGCTGCCAAGCACAATGAAGATAAATGGCTTCTCTGGATAAGACCAGAACCATAGAATGCATCCACCTTTGTTATAGAATATTATCAGTTCTTAAAAAAACCAGGGATGACTGAACATGTTCAGCAGCTACAATCAACAGTGCTTCAGGATTTTCAGCACTTCATTAGATCTATAGAGATTGCTGCCCTCTAGGAAAATAACTTGTTTTGGCAGCAATCCATTAAGAAAAGATAGGAACACAATCCTTTTATCCCTACTAATCTTGAGGTAGCAATCTCTAGGGTACCTAACTACATCCAATCTGTTCAACAATGTGCTGAAAGCTAGATAGGGTACCGGTTTTATTTTCCTATCCTCTGGTTGCCAATAGAAACATATCAAATCCATTATAAGCTGCCTAAGAAGACATAAACAACAGCTTGGCAAAGGTTACAATGGGTCCAAGGGTTCAGAGCAGCAATGGGCAGTACCTTGCATAGTTACTGCTTGAGTAACTTGCACGCTTAGAGTCAGTATTCAAACTCTGATTCAGAGTGAAGTTGCCTGAGGACATGCAACACTTTAAGTTGGGGGGGATGTTAGGACCACACAATGTACCTTTTTACCCATACTTTTTGCCACTATTACACTCTTGATCACTCACATTTAAACTCATATTATCACCTTATCCTATCTTTCCAAAGGTATATAATGTCTCTTCTCTTTACTATACATTTAATCTGTTTTGCATATAATTTTACATCACTCTCGTACTTAACCATTGATTAGAAATGTATAAGTGATGAAATAGTTCAAACTGCAGATTAGCATTTGAGGCCTGTTGTTGAAACAACAATTCACAGAAGATGTTACACAGTCCATGGTCACGATGCTGAAACACAGAGGAAGTTGTTACACAGTCCATGGTCACGATGCTGAAACACAGAGGAAGCTATTACACAGTCCATGACCGATGATGCTGAAACATAGAGGAAGTCGTTACATAGTCCGCGGTCAACAACAACTCACACAGATTGACCAAAACAGCTGCACTGTGAGCCAAGCATCAACCATTACTACTACCTGAGAAGTGATGAATAGTCAAAGCGCAAATCTTGTGGCTGAAACAGCCCACGATTTGCGATGCCGAAATAGCATGCAACAACAGTAACAAGAAAGAACTGTTACTCCAGTCGTAACAGCAACACCTCATTCAACACTTGTAATAGCATTTTGTTGTGGGAGACTAGGACATCCTATTCCGGTTTAGAAAGTCGATCTGACTAAGAATAGGACTCAGATATACACCTATAATTTTTTATCAATTGTATCGAAGGGATTCCCTCCTTAAATAATAGGAAATCATCATTCGAAGGGATCTCCAGTTTTTGTACTAAGAAAGTTTCACAGAGAAGGACGTACTTCATTTTCAGATTATAATATGATACATTGATAGATGAATAAAAGATTGTTTTGAGCATCCTTCTCTAGCCTCTTCATCTCAGGGGAATCTTGTGAGAAGGGAGGGCCCACCTTCTTCACAAGATTCACCCGTTAGTTTTATAGTGTGTTAGTGTGAATTTTGTTGATGCCTTGATTTATTTATGTTTTGCTGAAACACTACTTTAATGAATTCTTCTTTGCTGAAACACTACTGAACTCTATATTACTAATCGATTATATGGTTTATGTTTGGGTAGTTGTTAATCATTTTAGTTGGAAATCTTGTGTTATGAATTTGAGGAAGAGACTGGTACTAAAGGTTCATGCTTAAGGGAAGGAATTAGAGTCCTATTCTCTGTTAGAAGTAGTCAGCTTTCAATTATTTTCATGAGTGTGCTAATCAGAGACTGGTGCTGAAGGTTCCTTCTTAAGGGAAGGAATTAGGGTCCTGTTCTCTGTTAGAAGTAGTTAGCTTTCAATTATTTTCATGAGTGTGTTCATCAGAGACTGGTGCTGAAGGTTCCTTCTTAAGGGAAGGAATTAGGGTCCTGTTCTCTGTTAAAAGTAGTCAGCTTTCAATTATTTTCATGAGTGTGCTAATCAAAGACTGGTGTTGAAGGTTCCTGCTTAAAGGAAGGAATTAGGGTCCTGTTCTCTGTTAGAATAGTTAGCCTTAAATACATTAATGAGTTCATGAAAGTGTGTTAATCAGAAACAAAGTACTGAAGTTCCTGCTTGGGAATAGGGTCATGTTCTCTAGTTACAGAATAGTTGTTCTTTCCTGTTGCAATTTTTTATTTTAATGTAATCCAGGATTCTTTAAAGTAATCATCTCTTTAAGCTCTGCAATAAGTAGGTTGCTTTTCTGTAATTCCAGTTAGAACTTCAGTTCATTCAAGGCAAGTGTGATTAATATAGTTTCCTTTACTACAACTCTAGGTTGCTTTTGGAATTGAGCATATATAGTGCGTGGTTACCTTTGAAATAAACAGACTTCCCTGGGTTGACAATTTATGTAGCACTTGATTGTTTGAATTAATTAAGCAATTATAGTGACCAACATTATTCTTGTTTACCATGTTGTTACAACTATTCCATTGAAACAAATTTCAATGGCAATGTTTCTTTGCAAGTTTTTCTTACGAAAGTGACAATTTTTCCTTGATGAGAGAATGAAAATATGAATTTGATACCAACATGTAGCATTGTTTCATGTTTCCTGATTGTTGATCAGAACATGTCCAACAACAATTTCCAATAAATACATTGTTCCAACTTACAGTAGAAATACAACTGCAATACAAAATTCTATTTGGCCTTGTTGTCAAAAAAATATTTGACAAGATAGCAAGTGATAAACATGAAGATTTGTTAAGTTCTCAACATAGTAACTACAAGATATGCCCAATACAAACAAAAATGACTTGGCGACAACACATACATTGTCTCATTTTTTAGTACAGACAAAGTTGAAATGCAAGTATCTAGATGGGAATAATGTCAAAAAAATATTTAATAACAACTCTTACACACACATATTCGTTTTCTATTAAACAAAGTAAATGTAATACGGGTAAAATTGAAACCAAAATGACTCCCTAGCTGATTGTTTATAACAACTCTTGTTTTTTTTGGAGTTTACAATTGTCGACCAGGGTAATGTGCATATATGCTTTTTTTCCTATGAATGCATTATAGGTCAACCTGTAAAGTGAAATGTAAGTTAGAACCAACTTAGAACAGTCTATGAGGCCAAAAACAATATATAATAGTCCAACTGAAATTGTGTTTTGCAGATTTTTTTTTCTCTTCAACTAACTTGTTTGTCCTTATAGTTTTTTGTTGAGCTGATATGAAAGACAAAATTGTCCTCGTTTAATGTAAACTTACCATGTACCTGGAAGTCACATAACATAAACACAATAGTTTATTTTTTTTAAAGATATGTTTCATATGTCATATGCATTAGGGCAGGAAGCACATCTTGCAATATTTGGAGTCTAATTCTACATTGCACAATGTTGTCTTCTATTGTTCGGATGATAGCTTTGAGACAATGTTTATATTCATAAGCGCATATGTCATTGCATAGCACAAAGTCAATTGTGGCATCATATATTAATGCATCGAAAGAACTAGCAGAATTGCACTTGGCACACACAGGTTCAAAAGGAGTCAAATATGCATTTGTTGTTTCTAATGCACCTTCAACCTATGTACATGACATAATAGTTAACATAATTGAAAATACAATCTATATCTGTAAACCTATTTTTTTACAAGAAGTTGATGCATTCCAGTGTCTATGTATACTTACAATAGTCCTGGATCATGTTATCTTTTTCATATCATCTACTATGTTTATTCTCAAGTCAGTTATAAATATTGATTGTGTTGAATGAAAGACCTTTTCTTTGACATATCTATGTTTGGTTATATTTTTGAAAATCATAAGAGGAAATTCCCCTCTTTTCAATCACTATTATATTGAAGAAAATAAGTGTGCATAGGTCTCAAACAGTTGAAGCTATAACAAAGAACATTAAAATAGTTATGGAATATGATTGGGTACATTTTAGGATGTAAAAATATTAAAAAAGAAAAAAAGAAAAAGAACTGGTATCATTTTATTATCGTCATCCAAGACACCATCCTTTATATGGAGAATGAATTGCAATCCAACCTTTTTGCAATGTTTTATGGAAGCACTAATGGTTCCAATTGGATATAGGTCCTTATTTTCAACAAATTGTCTTATTGTTGTGTTTGGAATGAACTTGTATTCAACAAAACATGCCGGTATTATTTCCATAATAGTTGAGTCATGTAAGAATATGATACAATCATAGTATCCACGATCGTATATAGTTTTTGGTATTATTTTAAAATCTGAGATGGATATTCCATTGCGAGAAATGTTTTTTTCCTCGTGTCTTTGAACAAGATGTGTAGGTACAGTGAGTGTCACTATCATCAGTCCCTCATTGTTTGTGATATCAGCACGTAGTATGCGGTGTGTCCAATTTTATTTGTCAACGTAAGTGCTATATATGACCATTATGTCTCCAATGAATGTTTGTCCCATTTATTGATTGTTCAGGTATTATACTGATACTATACTTGGTGGTGGTGTTTTGGGTCTATTGTCAATGTTTTAACCAAAAAACTGATATGAAGGACATTTTGAGCACATTGTTTTTTGGATATTTCCTGAATTAGTGTTAGAATTTGAATGAACTGAATTAGTCAAAGTTTAATAGGCACACCTCTTAGCATTTCCATTTTTTATTGTGGTGTTCTCTTTGTCTGTGCATCCCATTATTTCTTATGAGCTGAAAAACAATGGCATTATACAATACAAACGTATTTAGCATGGCATAACATAATAAGTAATTGTAAATATATATTTTCTAAATGCATCAGGAACATAATCTATGAATATTTACACATGTGCTTTAGGATGTTCTGATCTTTGTGATGATTAAATCCCAACACTTCCTTCATTTTTCTAATTTTTTCTTTTCCCGACATAAAAAAAATTCGGGTCGACTATGTAAAGAAACAAACATGCACAACATATTGTATTATACTCTCACATTTTTTTATATTGGCATTTTTTTTTTGCATACAAAATCAGAGAAGCCATATAACATTTCAACATACCAAGGGTTCCATAATGATTATTGCAATACCTAATTGAAATATGTCTAGTTTCTTATATGATTTCATTGCCTGCATATATGTCTGTTAATAATGTATTCCATGTATCCTTTCTCAAGAAATATATACCTGATACTAATCATGTTATTGATTGGAATGTGATTCAGGTAGAACAAGAAGGCGCTTTCCAACTTCATCCAGTATGCATTCTGGACTAGAAAATCAAACAGCTCTGGAATCGATCCATAGGGCTTGTAAAGTTCCAATCAACTACTTGGGAACTACTTGGGAACATGAGGATGCAATGCGGGCAGAATACCCACATCTTTTTGAGGATTTTTGAAATTTTGTGGTACATGGGTACATGATGCACTGAGGTCAGTGCATAAATAAGGGGAGGGGATTGTAATATCCCTAAGGAAGAACCCAATTGTAAATGTAAATGAAAATGTACTTAAGCTGGTGAGTTGTTTGACATCATTTTGTATGCACCTTTCATGGCATAGTGCATGCATGTACTGCGAAGTAAAATGAGGAAGTGTGCACATTCTAGGATACCGCACGCAACATCTTAAGTGTGCACGATTGTGAGGCCAAAGAGCCTTTGTGTATATGGTATGTTTTATAGGCTGGTCAACCAGTTATTATAATCTAGGATGCTTATGTTTGGATTAGGCTAGAGAACCTATATGTTAAAGGCCAATGCATCTAGTTTTTGTATATGTCTCGTAATTAATATAAAATACATCATTGCATGCAGACTGACAATGATAAAAGAGATGGGGGACTAAACTCCACTGGTTAAGGAAAGGGAAAGGCTAAGTTAAGGAAAGGGGATAAGCTAGGGAGCTTAAGCCAAAAAGGAATATTATATTGATATTTCTTAAATATAAAGTATGGGTAATTATTTTATCCTAAGTTCTAAAGTCAGGTGCAAGTGGGCCAACGTAGCTCCCAACATGAAAAGTGTCAAGTTGGGGACATGCATACATATTGTTGGGACTTAGTTCATTTTCTATCATCTTTTCCATCATTCTTCCCATCATTCCTTCCATCATTCAGTCATCTAGTCAATCATCCATGAGCATCACACACCCATTGAGATATCTTTTGTACCTTCATGATTGTACCTGAATCTGTATCCATGGCCATTTTGTGCGGGTGTAGCTGGTTAGCTTGGGAGATGGATTGAAGAAGCGGGTTGTCAGGCCCATGGGATATTGAAGAGGCAGGTTGTCAGGACCATGAGCAATTATCTGAGTGAGAGAATTGCTAGGAATTGATTTCCTAAAGGTGATAAACTACAGCTATAGTGCTCTGAGATTTCCTATCCGACCTGTTACTGAAGCCCGGAAAGGAAGTGGGGTAGCCGAAGGAATGTTGAGTGGAGAAGGGGCACACTTCCTAGGTGGGACAAGCATGTGGGGAATGAGGGACTGTAGGCTGTTAGTTTGAGTTGGCACCTGTGATGGAGTCTTTCCTATTATCTATGAGCCTTTAGCCTGGTTAGGAATCCCTTTACCCTGGTGGAGTTTAGTCTCAGCTCGGGGGTGACTCACTGTTGAGAGTGATGAACGGTGTGGTCTAAGGATGGGAGGTTTGTGGAAGGTCTGCACGCAGTTGGTGACATTATTACCGATACAAGTGTCAATTGTGTGATAAATTTACATGTTGCATTGTTATTTACATGTTTATTTTTATGGGTATTTCCTGTATATGTTGCATGTATATGTTTATTGTTATTTCAGTGTGAATCTGTGTATTTACAAATGTATTTTTATGTTCACGGTTTATATATAATGATTCTATAAGAGTTATGTGCATATGTATCTTAATTGCATGCAATTCAAAAAGGTTATGTGGCATAGCTTAGTTGGATATTGGGTATGTTACAGTATGTTCCGCAGACAGAATAGTAAGAGTTCTCTGGCATAGCGTGGCCTAGAATGGATGGCCAAGGACATTACAAATTGCTATCAGAGCTTCACTTTTCAACATTGAGCTTGGATGGGCTGAACAAGTTGGGTTGAAGTGAAATTTCATAGAGGATTTATTTCAAAGTGCCCAAATTTCGAGTTGCAGAGTGTCCAGCTACAATATGGTACAAAAATTAGGGAAAAGCCCCAATTTTGGTTGGTAAATTCATGGGGAAATTGAGAAATTCGACCATGTGGTAAGATATTATTTATTTAATATCTATTCTAGAAAATTTAGACCCAGAATTGGTCGAATTTGAAGTTACAGTAAAGCCATGACAAATGGAGCGAAATTTGTAATTAAAATTCCCAATTCGTGAATTGATTTTGGGGAAATTTGTTCCAGAAATTTCAACTTACAATGATTGGTTGTTGCATATGTTGACCTGGTGTTATCGGGGTGAAATTGAATAAATTTCGTAGTTGCAGAATATCTATGGTGAATTGGGGAAAAAGTTTAGCCAAAAGCCCCAATTTCTGCAATGGAATTCACGAGGAAATGATGCGCATAAAAATGAATGTGAACAGGGGGGTGCACTAAAAATACATGATGCGTAGTGAAAATATTGTGATAGGTAAAATTTGGCACTGAACAACAAGATATTGGCGTGTTGGCGCGTGCACGGAAAAATGTTACTGTGCAGGCGTGCGCACTAAATTTTGGCGCCGCGCGAAAAAAAAATGTTGGTGTACAGGACCGCGCGATAAATTTAACATTGTGCGGTGTGCACACACATCATAATGACATTGGTGTGTGTGCAGTATTGGCACAATGTAGTGGAGTATGGTATTTTCATGCACAATGTGGGTAAATGTGGTCACACGACAATTTAGTGAATGGTGCGCGCAAAGTATTGGTGCGCAGTGGGGCGTACTAAAATTTGGCATGGTGCAGCGTGTCAAGTGAAATGCGGGTGGAATATTAGTGCGCAATACAAAACTGCGCGCAGTGGATATTGGTGTGTGGTACAAAAACTATGTGGTGGATATCATCGTGCGGTCCCAAAACTATGCGCGGTGGGTATTGGCGCGCGACATAAAAGTAGTGCGTGCAAGTTATTGGCACGACAGAGAAGTGATACACAGTGGTTTTAAAATGTGCAAAGCATGATTTACCTTGTGTTTTTAATGCACATGGTAAATACAGGTGCACTGATTGAAATTTGTGCATGTGAAGTCATTTGAAGGGTGAATAATAGCAGAAAACCAATGATTTTCTGTGACATTTTATATCATTTGAACATCATCTTTTTGCAGCGCATTTTTGAGGGCCTTAAGACATTTTTAGCAACTCAAAAACCATGAGACAAAGGTGTACCAAAGGTACACTTTGTCTCTGCAGCTCAAATAAAATAGCTCATAAAGATTTTTCTAATGGTGTAAATTGTTCGTCAAACTGAGCTTTTATGATAAAGTTATAGCACAAATAGTGAAGGGTAAATTTTAAGACCCCACTAACTTCAAAGAGGCATAACTTTCTTCTCTAGTATTAGATTGAGGCACAAGAGCAGTCAATGGAAATTTATTGAGCCATAGAAGACAATCCTAGAGTTCAATTATATTTCTAGGCATGTTAAAAGTGTTTAAAATGGAAAATAAGGAACTTGTAGCATATCAATTACAATATGGTATATTGGCCTAGAACTTCAGCAGGCTGTAACTAGCATCCAAGAACCCAAAAAGAGATGAAACTTGGACAGAGTTTCCATAATATGTATATGAGGAAACCTAATTGAGATCCTATGAAAATTCCAAAGGAGTAGGTGCAAAAATCCATAATTACAGCGCAAAGTTGCGCCAAGTTGAAAAAAAATGAACAGAAAAGTTAATGGGCAATTTTGAAATAACCATAACTTTCTGCTCAAGACTCAAAATTGAGCATGGGAGTAGGCACTGGAAAGGTATCAGATAGTGGAATATTAGTATCCACCCAAAAAATTAATCTGGCCATTCAATTTTCTAGGAAATCAGAAGAAAGAGTTCTGATATATTATTGAACCAAAATGGTTCATATTTTTCATGAAATTGTTGAAACAGTTAGCCTGACAAAGTTTTGTTGGTTGCACATTTTGTAGAGTTAAAAAAAAGTAGATCAGATCAAGATCAGCGTAGATTCTAGAGTAATGGAAGAGGCACAAGGGACTTACATCAAGGAAGATGAAATTAGAGGGATGGATGTCCATTTGGGCATGGGAGGAACAAACTCCAATGGACATGGAGATGAAAGGAATGAAAACATGAATATGGCAGAGACCATTAAAAATTTGCAGAAGGATGTCCAAAGCCATAAAGTTGATAATGAAAGGCTTATGAGAGACAAGGAGAAGCATGATGAATTCAACATGAATTTTTCGCAGAGCTTGAACATAATAGAAAATAAATTGGACAAGGAGAGTGGCTCAAGCAAATCAGGAAGACACAGGCCTTCTGATGAGAAAAGAAAATCTAGAAGTGTTAGCAAACATCATCACCACTCCCTGAGTCATTCCAATAAGAGAGCACATAGTAGCTCACATCCATCCCCTGTCAGAAACCATAAGAGGTCTGGGGTGGATGAGTTGCAAGGAGAAATGAACAAAATCAAACCTCCTACATTTGATGGTGAGCACAAGAAGGATCAAGATGCAGAAACATGGTTGTTGGGCATGATAAAGTATTTCCAATTGCATAATTATTCTTCTCATGTAGAAGGTAGAATTTCCATCTATCAACTCAAAGGAAAAGCATCCATGTGGTGGGATCAGCATGTGCAAGTGCATCACATCAAAGAGAAAAGTGTTTCTTGGACGGAATTCATGAAGTATTTTGAGAAGAAATACTTGACTAAGAGATACTATGACAAGAAAATGAAAGAATTCTTTGAACTCAAGCTTGGGAGTATGACCATAGATGAATATGAGAGAATGTTTTTAGAACTGTTGAAGTATGTCTCTTTCATCAAGGATGAGACAGTTAAGATTCAAATGTTTTTGAGTGGTTTTCCATTCTTCATCAGTCGAAAAATATAGTATGATGATCCCAATACATTGGAGGAGACCATAAGGTGAGCTAAATGCCTATATAATCAGCAGAAAGCAAGGCCAAATTTCTGAAAATCTTGGGAAGACAAAAATAAATTCAAGATGGATCAAAGGAAGAAGGTAGTTAAGCCACCATTGTTCATAAATAATCCACAGGGACAACAAACTCCTAGAGAGCCCAGAACAATTGAAATAGGGGGTCAAAGGCCAATGAAACTACCTATTCAATGTTGGGGTTGTAAAGGGGATCATATGTTCAGAGATTACCCTCACATAGGTGAAAAAGTGAGAACTATTCACAATGTACAACAAGTTGAAACAGTGGAGGACATGGGCAAAAATGTGCCAAGGATCTATGCACCCCTGTACAACAAGCAAGAAGAGTATCATTCACATATGATTGAAGTGGAAGGTATGATCAACAACCAAACCATTGCTACTTTAATTGATTCAAGATCTAGTCATAGTTATATAGATCCTAAGATGGTGGAAAGTTTGCATTTGCCAAAAAGAAAGCATGGGAAATCTTGATTGGTGCAGTTGGCTAAAGGATCCAAAAGAAAAGTTAATGAGATGGTTAATTCATGTCTTATGGACAGGAATGGGTTGAACACCAAGGTAGATTTGAACATCTTACCTTTAGGTTCCTATGACTGTCTAATTCGGATGGATTGGTTGGACCAACATCATGCTATGATGGTTTGTCATAACAAGGCATTTGATTGCTTGGATGAGGAAGGGACCCAGGTGAGCAAATACCGAGCGCTTGCATACCTTGTTGGGTTAGCAGGGCAGAACAGTTATCGAGCATATGGTTAACAGAAATAAAACAAACTACAATCTAACATGAACTGAAAGAAAATAAAACTATGAAACAAAAACAATCAAACATCAAACAAAAGACACAGGGGTCATCAATGGTTTCAGGTTGGTGTATTAATAAAACCAGAGCACGTTGAAGGAAGAGACCAGAGGCTCCTTCTCCCTCCAACAGAAGGCTCTTCAGGGACCTCACACAATGCTTTCCTTACAAACAAAAAGAACTGAATTGAGTGGTGAAAGAACTCTCGGTGATGCAGCTGATGGGTTGTTGTCAAAGGATGAGCTCTGAACCATCTGAATAGCATAACGGTGCTTAGAATTCCTTTCCAAAACAGTGTATCCTCATGGCTATTTATAGAATTTCTTCAAGCGGACACGTAACCTTCTTCAAGTGTGAACACGGACCTGTTTAGGGTTCACTTAGGTCATTAACTCGCCGATTTTGCAGAGCCGACTCTGATTTGAAAGTCAAATCAACTTGGGAGCCGGTTCATAGATGGTTGAGAGGCCGACCTATTCAATTAATGCACTGTATTAGCAGATGCGTGGGTTATTGTGTTGACAGTCGCGCGTCGGGCACGCATGCGCTGATAACAAACTTTAGTCCCGCGCATGTGCGCGTGCCTCAAACTGCTGTAAAGCGCCTTTCAATTTTTGGTTACTTTGTATAGTTTTTGACCCTTCTGGAATGTTGTGGAACTAATTCAGTGCCATGAATGACTTCATTGCTGTTTTGATGATGCGAAGTTCTTGTCGCCATGTGCAGACGAAATTTCAATGATAACAGATGCCCCCTGATGGATGAGGTTAGGAGCATACGTATAGCCGAAATCCATCAATGTTTCTTGTACTAAGGATGTTGTTGTAAGGGAAAGCAATAGTGGGACCGTTTGGAGCGATCCGTTGGAGAAAAAAAGAACCAGTATCTCGACCTTCTGAGAGACGTGCAGAAAAAATATACAACTGTGTACAAATGAGGCGGGCATGCCCCATGCTCGTGTGATGTAACTCTGAAAAAAGATGACGGAAGTGTTGGTGTAGACAACTGCAGCACCCTCGGGGGCGGTAAATGATAAAGGCAGAAGACAATTCTGCAACGGAACATACTCTGAATAATAGGCAATGATCACTGTAATAAGCAGCGATGACGATGTGGGCATTGATGGCCCTACCAAGTTCAGAGGTCTTCGGCAAATGACAAAAAGAACTGCAATAGTTGCGAAGTAAGACCCACCATAACATGAGAGAGTGTTGGCGTCGAATGTTATGGGGGCCAACGATAGCAGGGAACAATGTTGTTTCACCCTGTGCCGTCCGAGATCTCTCATTAATAGGGAATGAGAATCAAGATACTGTCGCCCTTCTGGAAAAGTGTGTTGATGTCGACAAAAGGGGGACGCGACTCCCAGAAGCAAAAAGGTACTCCGTGGAATCTATTGAGGTGAGGAAGTGGCAGAGGTACATGGACGAAGTCAAGAAGTGGGATGACTCCAGATTGCCCTTGGTTGGAGGATATATGAGAGAAGTAGTGGCCGCAACCGTGTAACAAGGTCGAGTGTCAGGGGGACGACAAGACCGGGGCTAAGTTGTGCTAGAGGCGAGACAAGGTGAACAAATTCAGAGGGTAGAGGTAACTGACCTGTGGGGTACTCTGAAGATATGGACGATGCCGGCAAAGGTAAATGATAAGTACTACTCCAATCCAAGGGTGACATGGGTTACGTGTGGCCAAAAGAAAGCAAGTCGCCAATGGTGACGACAAAGAATGTAATGACTGAAGGTAAAGGTGTTTGTACAATATATAATAAATAATAAATAATTTTTGGGGAAAAAATGTACAAATACAGAAACGGGTGCCCCAGTGTGAAATGCATGCCTCAGGGAGGGTAGAATTGTCATGAAAAACCGATGAAGGGTGGGGGCCCCATTGGAGAGTTTCTGTATGAGGTTGGTGAAATGAAGATAGGTTCTCAAATGGGCAAACTGGTGATGGATGAAATGGTGGGTTCATGATCCTGCGGAGGTGCAGGTAAAAAAGAACATAACCATAAAGTGATGATTTGGGAGTCCATATGGGAAGCTAGAAAAATGAGGAGAAGAAGTATGTGGTTGATTCACAACATGATGTAAGACTACCGGGACTC
>JASDQU010031947.1:22285-36380 GCA_032191745.1 Picea mariana | reverse complement strand
CACTGCCACTAAGATTCATGATTCAAAGTTAAAAATGAGAGTAAATGTTTAATAATATACACTAACTGATTCACCCCCCCCTCTCAGTTAGTTCATACCTGTAACACATCACAGATACTCCTCTGATCTCACACATTAGGGGGCATCTGTTATAGCAAGATTTGACTCACCATTGCTATCTTTCACAAAGGGCCTTTTTCCATTTCCCTATGCAAACTTATCAACCCCCTTTTTGATAAATCCAGAACCAAAATTATATATTTTTCCACATATACACTACCTAACTGCTTTGCAAGATGTGTATACACTTGCTCCTCCACTACAACTCATGTATATCAGTATTTGTGCCACAAAATACAAAATGAGGTAGGGTTTCCAAGTCATGACAAATGATCTCTGATCTTTGGCCTTCCATATACTGGAAACGTTCCGACTCAGCCCTTCAGTTGCATTTTTTAGGCTATAAGAGAACAACTTCGAGCTATGGAAAAGGAGAGAGAAACCATTCAACTTTGAGAGCAAAGTTACTCTAGAGAAATTACTTCATATTGAGTCTGCATCCCTTTGTCCCTCAAGTCTAAACATAGTGTTCAACCCCCAAGATCTTCCCTTATTGTCAAGAGGATCTCATTATCTCTTTGCTATGATCTTGCCTTTGGTGGAGGATTGAAGTGGTGGAGACCCATTTGGAAGGAACTTGGTTTCTTGGTTTTGAACCGTGTCGACACGGAAGTCTGTAATGTTGATACTTCTATTGATCAATTATTAATAGAAATACTCCTTTCCCGTCCTATCAATATCTTGCAAATATATGATTATTATCCATGGGCATGTTTGTAATGTTTATTAATGGATTGTGCTATCTGATGTGCTAACTCATTTTATATACCGTCACTATATACTTGCATTGCTTGTTTGTTGAGAACTTCTTGCAGGTGTAAAGCTTTGGGTCAAAGTGCTCAATGGTGGAACGACATCAAACGATTGGATCGAGGTAGGATTCTTCCTCGTATTTCACATTATTTTATATATAACATGTTCGAATTGAGTTGATTTATGTAGTCATACCTGTCTGTTGTAGTTTACCCTTGGCCATAGAGAGTTTTTCCCTTGTAACAGGTTGAAAAGGAGAAGAGGAGAGACTCGAAATAGTAACCCGTTTTCATGAGTTAATCATAACTCAACTTCATACTTTAGTTTGAACTTAGAACTAGACTTGATACTGGTTACAACTCATCATTACACTTTAGTTCAAAAATAGAACTAGACTTGAGACTGGTTACACCTCAGCATTTCACTTTAGTTCAAAATAGAACTAGACTTAAGACTTCAGTTACAACTCAACATTACACTTTAGTTCTAAAATAGAACTGGACTTAAGACTTCAATTTCAACTCAAAATTACACTTTAGTTCTAAAATAGAACTAGACTTAAGACTTCAATTACAACTCAGTATTACACTTTAGTTCTAAAATAGAACTAGACTTAATACTTTAGTTGCAACTCAGCATTAGACTTTAGTTCAAAAATAGAACTAGACTTAAGACCTGAGTTGCAACTCAAAATTACACTTTAGTTCTAAAATAGAACTAGACTTAAGACTTCAGTTGCAACTCAACATTACACTTTAGTTCTAAAATAGAACTATACTTAAGACTTCAGTTACAACTTGAATCTTTACAAAGAAATTCAAAATTCTTTTCATCGTGGGTAATGTTACACATGCCAAGGCACTAGATCAATACATTTACATCATTTGCAATATTAGGAATATCATTTGTTTCTATCTCATAGGAATTTTATATTCAACCTGACTTTTGCTAGATGCCTTGAATTTTTCTCATGACTCACAAGGTTTGACTAGGCTCACAGAGGTTGTATGTTCCCCCTAACTTTTGCACTAGTCTGTCTATGCTCACATAGGTTGTACGTTCCCCCTTACTTTTGCACTAGTCTGTCTATGCTCACAGAGGTTGTACTTTCCCCTTTAATTTTTCATTGGACTCACATAGCATCTCGTTCATCCTGATTTTTGGTTTGACTCACAGAGGTTGTACGTTCCCCCTGGATTTTGTCCATACCTTACAAGATTGGTTGATTCTCCAAATCTCCCTGGCTAGCCTCAAGGTGGCCCATATGGCCTCTCATTGGAGAGTGAATTTCGATGCTGCCAAACTTAACACTCTTTACCCTCATGTCACATCAAATACATTGAAATTTAAGTAATATATTTTTCACCTAGCATCTAAAACCCCAATTTTTGAAGATTCAACTAGTCCTTCTTCCCATTCACAAAGTGTTTTGTGAATGAATGTGTATATATATATATATATATATATATATATATATATATATATATATATTAAAGGTTTCCTCGTGGTATTATGAACAAAGTTTCTTCATTTATCTGAACGATTTAAAGTTCCTCTGAAGTCTGGATTTTTCTATGGACCTCATGATTTCTTTGTTTTTTGAGCATTTTTAGAGGCCAAGAGACAATGCAGGAAAAAACCTAGCCTCTTTTATGAAACAAAAGTGGATAGTTGTCCTTCACATAAACCACCTCTAGAGTTATTAAATATTTGTGATGACTTTCACTTCGATGATTCTTTTACCCATGACTCACGTTCAGAGATTTTGGGGATTTGTGTTGAGATTGAATTCCAAAATGACATCGATGCCATTTTGAAAATGAGACCCTTAATGATTCTCTCTTCAAAACTAGTTTTAAACATGACCATTATCCTATCCTTCATGAGCTAGACCTTAGTAACTATAATCCTTTCCTTCATAGCACACATATCAATACCATTAACCCTTTCCTTACTGAGTCCCTTCTCCATTGTTTACCTAATGAAACATTGTTGGGGGTTGGATCTTGTGAGGAAGAGAGCATAAATTTATATCACGATGTTTCCTCTAGTAGACGTCTCTTTGATTATTACCCCAAAGTAGATGAGGAAGAGGATTTATAACGTGATGGGGGTTTATTTCTATTCTCACTTTGAAGACATGGTGGAATACCTATTCATTAGCACTTTCCAACTTGAAAACTTAGATTTTACTAACAAACATGACCTTGAAGATAGTACAACCAAGCATGATTGTTGCAACACCCTAGTTTTGATTCCCAAGATTAGAAATGTATATATGTGTACATGATGAAGAGATAAAATCCAAAAGAATGATGTTATATATAAATTGTACATTGAATGATAACAAAATCAAATCATAGTCTACAGAAAAAGAAGGGTGAAAAACATGAGGGGCTATGATTCCACAAGAGAGGAAAAAGAGGGGGCTTATGGGATCAATGGGGGCCAAATAGAAATAATAATATTTTATTCCTAATCATAAAGTCTTTTTCTTTTATATTTTCCTAAGTCTTTGGACCTTGTAGTTAGTGGGGAAGTGAGATACATGGGCTTCTTAGGAAGACACATGGTTAATCATTAGCATGCAAATATAAATCATGATTTTGGGGGGAGAGCCTTGTATCTAGGAACTAAGTTGCTCTACTATGACTATAATGAAATTAAGGGAAAATATTTCCATAAAGTACATGGAAATTATGATTGTGTGAAGGTGAAGTTATTGCCAATGATGCAAATTAATTACAAACAAGAATCTGTTGAGTTCCCAACAATGATATTTCCTATCAAGTGTATGTTGGAACCTGGGAAGGAAGTGATATAGCATGAGGTACTACCTCACAAAGAAGGGGATCCCATTCTTTTGGTTGAGTGGGTTGTAGCATAAAGAGAAATAGCGAGTTGGGATTGTTGTAACAAGTTAACAAACTACAATAACTAGGAAATTGGGATATGAGAGAGGATTAGAGCCATCCATAGGTGATCTCATCTTTGTGGATTCTTAGCCCTAGCTCAGGGTTGGCTCTATTACAGAAATACTGTGGGAAATAGAGAGGCTATGGTTGGGTGGAACATCTTTTTTTAGCTTTTAGTTGGTGTTTAACTTCTAGAAAGATAAGTTTTATGGTTAATTTTTAATTATGTGAATTAATGTTATTATTATGTTATGCATTGAATGTTGTACTAATATATATGTTCAATCTTGCATTGTAATTATGGTATCATTTTCCATTGGATTCATTATTGTGTTTGCACGAGTATGCATTGACATGTTAGCATGCATTAATCATTTCATAACAGGACAATGAGTAATTATGGTATCAAAGATGTAGAATGAGTATTTAAACCTAATTTGATGGATACGTATGTTAGTGAATGTTATAAGAGAAAGAAGATGAAGAACAATTTATGGTTTTGAGAAGTTTCCTATATCCTCAAAGATGGATAGAGGATATTGGGTATGTTACAAAGTGGTATTAGAGAAAGAATTTTAATATGGTGTGAGAGGAATTTGGAGTACCTCACTACCCCAACTTTGTACAAGGGTGGTTGGGTATGCTACAGTTTCCTTGATAATGAATATGATCCTTAATCCAAAACTTTTTGTTTTGAATATGATTTGTATGTGCCCTTTGCATGATCAACTGAGTGGTTTTCATTCTTGTAGAGTCTTTGATGAATATCCTTGTGAAGAGAACGAGGTCTCACCTCATGGAAATGAATTCATGGAAGGTACCTTTGAAGTGGATGAGAAATATTGTTAGGATCCTATCCTAACCTCTGTCCATGGGTTATTAGTTAGTCGAATATGTTTTCTATGTAGTAAATGTCGACATTAGTCAATAAGGCCTAATAAATAAAGGAGAATAAGTCAATGTAAGAAGACCTAATAGAATCTTTCTCTTCTAGAAAGATATTCCTCTAGAAGTTTCCTTAGAAGGTAGAATCAGTATAAATAAGAGTAGGAGGAATTATATATTTTTGTCTTGGAGATTATTGTAATAGAGATCTTCTCTACTAGAGGTTTCCCCCTCGAAGAGGCAAGTGAACATTGCTATCATTAATAAAGGTGATATTTATGGTGTTATTATGGTATTATTATGATATTGTCTAGACATATCATTTTTTTCTTCCATTTCTTGCTAAATATTTATGTTATGCATAATGTATTATATATGGAATATTTCAAGTGGTATCAAAGATCTTTCTAAGGAAAGAGTTGTGGGGTAAATTTTTTTCAGGGTAGAGACGTATTCTGACGTCTTTAAGCTACAAATATTTGTCGTTACAAGAATAAACCCACGGTCGGGGAGAAATACACACAAGAAATATAAGTGGTTTTTAAGCGCACATATGTTGGCCATCCTTGTAACCCCTGTTGGTACCCCTTCGAGTGGTAGTGCATTAGAAAAAACCTGTATATGGATCAGACTAAGAATCCTAAATCCCTCCATAGATAAACCGATCATCTACCTGACTGCTATAGTGTCACTGAGAACAACACTTAAGAAGATATCGTCTAGTACATAGGTAGTCAGGTAGTACGGCTAAGGGTATGGTCTAGCCTCCTTAGTTGGTTCCCTAAGATAATATTATTGGACCTCGCACGTATACAAGAGAGTTAGAGAATAGGGAAAACCCTTGACTATTGAAACCCTGCAAACCCTAACCCTTGGGATGAAAAAAACTGATCTATTGCATTACAAATTGGCCCCTGTCACATGTTTTCACTACAGAAACACTCCCTCTTGAAATTTTTTATTAATGAGAATTTAGGAATTCTACCACTACAGAAGTATTCAAGGTGGAGTATAACTCTGCAGGAGTAAAAAAAAAAGCATGGGGCCCGTCTGCACCCTTATTTATAACCTAGTCCATTGCATTCCTCTCTTTATTCTTATCGCAGTGGTACCCTTCAATTTTAATCTTTTTTTCCCACTGTCCCACCCCTTTACAAGACAACCTTATTTGACACCTATCCCATTCAAATCCTTTCTTTGTCCTGCTCACCCTCATACATCTCATTTTTTGTGGCTCTAATTTCCATCCCAACACCTCATTCTATCTAATCCGTTAGCATGCCAACCACCATAGCTCATACCCAAGAAGAATGGGAGACTAGTCTATCTAGCTTAGAAACGCAAATGGCATCCATCACCACCACCATACCAGTCGAAGTCAAATAGTCCATCCAAATAGAATTCCACATAGCGATCTGTGAATCCATGCAACAATTCAGAAAAGGTAAGCAGGAAGAGCCCAATGCAAGCATACTCACAAGCATACTCATTCCTCCCACTCCCCTCGGGGTTCTCCCCACTCTTGGATTAAGGTGCCCAAATTTGACATGCATAAATTTGATGGATCCAACCCTGTTGGGTGGGTCTCTCAAATGGAACAATATTGCTCCCTCCATAATATTTGGGATGATGATACCAAACTCCATGTAGGGGTTTTGTACCTAGATCAAGAACAGTGGCAGTGATGATAGTGGCATAAGAAATTTAACCAGGAATATCCAGTTGGAACATGTTCACTAAAGAAATTTGTACCCATTTTGATAGGGAATCATTTGGGTAGGCTCACCAAGTTGTTCCAAATTGGATCAGTCAAATATTTAATCATGATATTTGAAAAAATGGATATCAAGATTGAGTGATTATCTGATGCATTTTACCTTGAATGTTCTATAAGTGGCTTAAATGAATCCATCCAGTATCATGTGAACATGCATCATCCTACTACTTGTGTGTAGGCATGTCAATTAGCAACGGAAGTTGAGTCCATCCTTCAGGCCCCACCCATGAAATCTTCAGTTCTCAATCGTCCTCGTCCCGGGGCTCACCCAACTCCCACACAAACATTGAAGGTTCAAATTTATCCCCAACAGAAATGGATAAAATTTGAAAGCAAGGACTTTGATACTATTGTGATGAAAAACATTCCCTGGGGAATACATGTAGAGAACAAAACTTCTTCCAGATTGATGCATCAAATTCCTCTCCCTATGAAGACATCCCATCAGAGGAGGCTCCTGACCCAAAAGAGGCTCAAACAAGTGATCATGCCAAAGCTCCAGTTGTAACCCCTGTTGAACCAAAAAAACCCCTCATATCGCTTCATGCACTCTCCGGTTTTTGGCCCCACAAACATTGAAGCTCAAGGGATACATCAGACATAGATAGGTTGTGGTATTTATTGATAGTGGTAGCACCCATAATTTTATTCTTCATTGCATGATTGTTAATGAGATCCATTTCTTTGTCCTCCCTGTTTCTAATTTTAAAATACTCATCACCAATGGTGATAATAGGAAGTGTGGGGGCAATTGTGAGAATGTTAAAATCCAAATGGGTGATTATCATCTTAAAACCCACATGTTCTTTATTTCCATGGGTAGTTGTGATATTCTCTTAGGAGTGGAATGGCTTCGCACTTTGGGTACAATCACAATGGATTATAAATAATTATATATGAGCTTCACCCAAGAAACTCACTCCTATACCCTCTGAGATCTTCAAGCAGGATCTCTTGAAATCACCAGCTCTCATAGGATGGAAAAATTATTGAAGAAAGGCCACCATGGTGTGATTTATAAATTTAATGCCATCCAAGTCACTAAATAGGCAGCTCAAGTAGTTCCTCCTAGCCTGCAACTCATCTTGGACAATTACCCCAAGGTATTTGAGGTTCCCATAGCCCTACCTCCTTCTAGGGGTGAGAATGATCATAGCATCCCTTTCCTTACTTGAATTCAACCCCCCAATGTACATCCCTACAGATATCTATTTTCTCAAAAAAATGAAATATAAAAGATGGTACAGGAATTACAGGAGGCATGAGTAATTCTCCCTAGTACCAACCCATATTCTTCACCAGTGGTGATGGTCTTAAAGAAAGAAGGTGCATGGTGCATGTGCCCTTATTTTTGTTCCCTGAATGAATTGACCATCAAAGATAAGTTTCCCATTCTTGTCATTGATGATCTGTTGGATGAAATCCAAGGTTCCCGTGTATTCACCAAATTAGATCTTCTCATCAACTATCACCAAATCCGGATGAAGGAGGAAAATATTCCAAATACCTCTTTTAGAACTCATGAAGGACATTATGAATTCTTGGTTATGCCTTTTGGCCTTTGAAATTCCCCATCCACCTTTCAGAGTCTCACTAATACACTATTGAAACCTTACCTTCGAAAGTTTTTATTGGTTTTATTTTACAACATCCTTATTTACAACCACACTTGGGATAGCCACCTTCTTCATGTAGACAAATTCCTTCACTTTATACATGAAAACCAATTGTTTGTCAAAAAGACCAAATGTTCATTTGGAGCCAACAAAGTGGAATACTTGGGACACATTTCCAGTCGCAACGGGGTAAAAGTGGACCCCAAAATGATACAATCTATGCAAGAGTGGCCATGAACCATGACCTTAAAAATCCTAAGGGTTTTTTTGGGTCTCGTAGGATATTACAGGAAATTTTTCCACCATAATGGAAAATTTTCTAATCCCTTGACCGACCTCCTTAAGAAGAATGAATTTCATTGGACACTTGTTGCTAAGCAAGCCTTCACAGAATTAAAGAGGGACATGTGTACTACTTCTGTCCTAGTATCTCTTGACTTCAACAAAACCTTTGTGGTGGAATCAAATGATTTTGGCACTTGTATATGCATAGTTCTCACACAAGACGGTCAACCTTTGGCCTTTACTAGCCAATCGTTGAGTGGCCACAATCTGGGTAGATCATATGAAAAATAAATGACGGCTATTCTCCAAGCAGTGCACGCATGGAGGCCATATCTTTTGCGATGTCATTTTTATATCAAAACATATCACCATAGTCTGAAATATTTTTTGGAGCAACGACTATCCTCCCCAAAACAAAATAAGTGGCTAACTAAAATGTTGGATTATGATTATGAAATCATATACAAAAGGGGGAAAATGGGAAAATAGAATATAGTAGTCGATGCATTGTCAAGACGACATGAGAAGGAGGACTCCCTCTCTTCCTTATTCTTACCGGTCCCTGATTGGATTAAAGAAGTACACCAAGAGTGGCTAACACACCTAACTATCTCCAAGATAATTCAACTCCTTTAGGAGGACCCTAATCCTCCCATTGACTACACTTGGCAGGACAATATTCTCAGATATAAGGATCACCTGGTTCTATCACCCTCTTCAGCACTAAAGACGAGGCTCTTAAATGAGTGGCACTCATCATCTATTGTGGGTCACTCAAGGTTCCAAAATACATGTGCTCATTCCCGTCATTTCTTTTTATGGGCAGGCAAGAAGAAGGATATCCTTCACTTTGTCACATAATGTGAGGTGTTCCAACATAATAAAGGTCAAAATATAAAGTCTTGAGATGCCCTACAATCCCTACCCATTCCATCTTCTATGCGGACATAAATATCCATGGATTTTATAGTAGACCTTCCTAAAGCTGGGAACAATTCCATCATCATGGTGGTGTTTGATCGCCTCTCCAAGTATGCTCATTTTTGTGCATTACCCCACCCTTGCACACTGACACTGGTAGCATAAGTTTTCCTTGATCATATTTTCAAGTTACATGGCATGCCCATCTTTATTGTCTCTGATCGGGACCCAACCTTCATGAGCACATTTCGGCAAGAGTTGGTTAAATTGTAGGGCACCCAATTGAACATGAGCACAATCTATCACCCCCATTTTGACGGCCCAACAGAAGTGGTCAACAAATGTTTGGAAACCTACTTGCAATGTTTTTCTTTGAACAAACAACACCAGTGGGTGCAATGGCTCCTCTTGGTAGAATGGTGGTACAATACTTCCTATCATATGGCCACTAAAATGACCCCATATGAATCAGCTCATGGACAATGCCCACCTAGAGTCACTACCTATATTCCAGGCACATCAAAGGTCTAATATATTGATACAATGTTGGAAGGTCGCAGAGCCATCCTAACAACTCTGAAGGATAACCTCCACATGGACCAAAATCACATGAAGCAACAAGTGGACCAACATCGTTCATAAAGGGTTTTCAGGAAGGTGATCATGTGTTTATCTAGCTCCAACCTTACAAGAAAACATCTCTCAAATCCCAGGGATATCACAAGTTGGCACCCAACTTTTATGAGCCCTACCAGATCATCAACCGTATTGGTTCAATGGCCTACAAATTGGCCCATCTTGCTACTTCCAAATACGTCAGGTGTTCTATGTATCCCTTTTGAAGAAAGTGGTGGGACAACATTGTAGGGTCCAAACCATCCTTCAAGAATTAGATGAATAAGGCTCCCTTTGGCTCCAACCAGAAGTAATCCTCAACCACTGTGAACGTCAACTATGTGGCTGAAATATCAAGGAAGTGTTGATCAAGTCGAAGGACACATCACCAGAGGATGCAACCTAGGAATCAATGACCATACTCCAACAGTTTCCACACCTGCATCCTTTAGGAAAAGGATAATTTTGAAGGGGGAGGGAATGTTAGGATCCAATCCTAACCCCTCTCCATGGGTCATTAGTTAGTAGGATATGTTTTCTATGCAATAAAGGCCGACATTAGTTAATAAGTCTTAATAAATAAAGGAGAATAAGTCAATGTAAGAAGACCTAATAAAATCTTTTGCTTCTAGAAATATCTTCATCCATAAGTTTCTTTACAAGGTAGAATTAGTATAAATAAGAGTAGGAGGCATTGGAAATTTTTGTCTTGGATATTATTGTAATAGAGATCTGCTTTGTTGGAGGTTGCCCCCTCGAAGAGGAAATTGAACATTGCTATCATTAATAAAGGTTCTCTTTCTAATGTTATTTTGGTATTATTCTGATATTGTTATGGATATATCATTGTTTTTCTGACATTGCTTGCTAAATGTTTATGTTTTTCATACTATATTATATCTGGAAGATTGCAAATCTTGCTATACATAAATAAAAATCGCATAAATAAATAAATAAATACCCTATTATTCTTATTTTTGTTTTGTTTTTATTCATCTAATTTTTCTTTTGGTTTTGATCTTAGATATTTTTATCACTCAATTCACTTTTCTTTCAATTTTTCTTAAGCTTTGGTTGCTTGTTTGTTTTTGTGTTACATTTCAGATTTCATGCTTCAATTTATAGTATGCTTTTATTTCAACTTGTGTTCCATGTATGTTTTATTTGGTTGATATTTATGAGTTCCATTCACTTCAAATTAATGTGAATCAATGATGAAAACCTTGGAAAATGACCTCTCATGCATAGTTGCTAACTTTGGTGGTTAAACATAGTGCTAACGTTATAGGTCACAAAATTTGATTAACTACAATTATCTTCCACTAAATATTTTTTTTCACATAAGAAGAGACTCTTCTTATTGTAGTAGGGTTGTTGTGACACCCCCAAATATCTAATCCCGAACCACAATGATTTGTCTTCCCTTAAGGAGTGCAACACCCAACTTTTTGGCTTGGTGGTTCGACCAACCCAAGTTTGCTAAGTTTGAACTACACCTTCTCACATGGAGTCACCCATACTCTCTCCAAGCTATGAGCAATTCAAGGCTTCGCACTTAACTCTTTTAACAATCAATTTGCAAGAAACTTACAGGTATATAGTTAACATGTTTAACAATTTGCAAGACATAAAGATGAGGGAAAATCATATGCAAAGCAAGCAACGAAAACCGTTCCTAACACCCAAAATATTTATACAAATATTTACAATCATTATAATGGAGCACATGACTCCAGTTAAATATACAAATAGATTTGTGGTGTGTCTTGCAATAATCTTCCCTAAACCCACATAAATGCAACCCAAGTTACTTATATTCGCCTCCTTAAACAAATTTGATGCACGTGTCACAGGAACCGTGGCGATTTCATCCCATGCCTCATTCCCTTCAGGTGACCATAGGTCATAGGTTGAATCCTCCCCTATTTTCTTCTTCATTGTCTCTGTAGACCACATACTCTCTCTTACTACCTGATGTGTTGTTTGATTGTGTTCTACAACTTGTCCAAATCACCCCAATATATATACTCCCAAAAAAACCATCATGTTGGTTTGTCACAAATATTGGGTGAATGGGTGGGGTACTTAGTTGTTTCTACCTTATCTGACTTTCCAACTTCGTCGATGGTTTCTGATGATTTTCCGCGTCACTCACTTGATGTTAATGGTCGAAAAAATTCTGCCAACAACAAAAAGGGAGGATTATCCAATGACAAGTCCCAATTAGACTCTCTCATTTGGGGTAGTGATCCCCACCGATATATGGGCTTAGTTTCTACCAAAAAGGGTTGGATATAGTTTAATATCGGTCTGATTGAAAATATATAATCTAAGACTTTAAAATCTACTATCAATATTATATATTCTAACTACAATAAATACTATATCGAACTACTATGTCCTAGATATCTAGGGGTGGATATATTGAAACCAGACACATGATTAAATAATTTATTATTGAATATAAGGAAATAATTCATTCATTCAACAATATATTAAGTATGCATACATATATAGTTATTTTTTGAATAAAGAGTTATTTATAAAATTACAACAAATGTACTTCTGTATCTAATATAAGATCAAATTGAAGAATTTAAATAAAATGTAAAAATAGTTTCACGTGAAAAACATGAAGGACGAATTTGTATAATTCATAGTAATGAATAAAAATACAACCTTACATTCACTAGAGCATATTTCTCCAAAAATATCGAGGTCTTCACTTTATTATCAAAGATAATAAAAATATATAGGTTCAATACAAAGTTGCAACCTATGGAAAGAATTCCTACTGGTAAGAATTCTTGATAGCAAGAACTCTTCAGACCAGACAAAACCCCTTTCTTTCTCTTGATAAAAAAGTGCAAGAAAAGTACAAAGGATTTCAAAATCTTTCCCCCTTTCATCCTCATACAAATACACAAGCATAATATTATAAGTCCAAGCCTCATGGAAAAAAAATATATACCCAAGCCCCTTCCATAGATCTCCCCTCTTACACTATTTGTCTCAAAACATTACATTATATATATGTCATCATCTATTACTACAACTATTATTTTCCAACTTATGTTGTGATATTCTTCTCTAAAATAGTTGGAAAAAATCATATTAAAACACAAACAATATTTTCCAAGCAATAGAATTGATACAAGTTTTCTTCATTTTCCAATCTAGGGATTATTATTGCATAGCTAATTTGGATTTGTTATCCATGTGACTTCACCTGTATTTTTCATTATTTGTTCGCAAGTTGGTTCTCCTCTTCTTATTTTTCCGATCATTTTCTTCATTCTCCACTTTTTATGTTTCTCTTGGATTTCCAAATTAGTATCGCTATATAAATACATATACATTAATCAAACAAAAAAAAACAATAATAAATAAAACTAATAAACATATCATTAAAATAAAAGATAAAAAATAAAATCCAAATCGTGTACCAATTTATTTCATTTCCAATGTCAATTTAACAAAACTAATTCTTCCAACATGTTCCTCACATTCACAACTTTCCAACAAGCTATTTATTGCTCAATTTAGCCATCTGAAATTCTAGATATGGCCCCTAGAAAAGGGTTCTCAACAATCGTTGATTTCATCCTTGGATTAATTCTAACCGTTGATCATATAAGTTTATTAACATAGTTACCAACTTAATGAGAACTCTACAAAGTTCTCGTTTTTGTTTTTAAAAATGGTGCTACCAGTAGCACACCCCCCATCCATTTTTAGGTGTTTTTTTGATATTTTAAATTTTCTAATACATAATGTTTCCACTTTTTTTTTAAATGCTTGTTTTCATCTATTTTCAAATTGTTCATTTTTTTTTTCAACAGTGTTTTTTCATCTATTTTCAAAATTTTCTATTTTTTTTTCTTTTGGTTCAATGGTGTTTTTAGTCATGTTTCCATACTTCATCTAATGTTAAAAATGTTGTACACCATTTCTTTTTTTAAATTAATATTTTTCATATGATTATGTGTTCTTAATTCATTTATGGTTTCATAGTTTTTAAATATAGTGGAAAATATCATTTTTAACACATTTTTTTACCTTTACTTCAATACATAGAAAATAATTGTAGTTAAATAACAATATTTTTAAATATTTAGCAAAAAAGTATTATTCATTTTTTTCTGGATAAACTAAAAATTTAAAAAAACTAAGAAAACAAAAAGAATTGAAATTAAAAAAAAAAAAAA
>JASDQU010031947.1:0-17469 GCA_032191745.1 Picea mariana | reverse complement strand
TTCTCGTTATCTATATATATATATATATATATATATAAACTAAAGGCATCCACAAGACTTGATCCAGGTCTACGGGGGGCTGGGATGATGTCAGACATCGCCCTCACCCCCTGGCATCACCCCAACCCCCCACGGGCCTGGCTCATGTCACGTGGGTCCTTTAGTTTATATATATACAATTACATATATATGCAACTATATATTATATCGTTGCATATATATACAATTATATATATTATATAGTTGCATATTATATGTAACTATATAATATAAAGATTTTAATTTTTTTTCTAAATTTTTATGAACGTTTTTTCATTTAATTTATTTTTTTAAGTATTTTACCTAAAAAAATTGTGGTAATTTTAAGCTTTTTTTTGTTAAGTTTTTATTTTATTTTTATTAATTTGGAGTTTTTTTTATATATGTTTTTTTTTCACCTTTTTTAATTTTTTCTAGGCGATAAATTTGTTTTGGGGCCATTTATTATTCTTTTTTACAAAAAAAAAAAGTATTTTCTTTTACAAATTATTGTTTTCCAGAGAGATTTTAATTTGTTTTAGTTTTTTTTTAGTTTTTCACCTTTTTATTAAGGCTATATTTTTTTTTAATTTGAGTTTTGAATATATTTTCTTAAATGTGTTTTTGTATTCATTAAAAAAAAAAAATTGTGAATATTTTAAGTGACCATTTAGGATCCAATTTTGGGTTTTTATTAGCGTAGGGATTTGTTGTCAAGACCATAGTTTCAATTAGGTCATAATTAGCTGCAATTTTAACATTTAGAAAAAAAAAAATTCTTTAGGTAGCATCACATTTTTATTTAGGTGTTGATTTGAAGGTTTTTCTAAGAAACTATTTTATGTTTTAAGGCCATGCTTGAAAAAAGTTGTAATTTTGACCCAATTAGAAAAAGTGGTGCTACCAGTAGCACCATTTTTTGATTTGGGGGTTGATTTTAAAGTTTTTCTGAGCAACCATTTGATCCTTTAAGCCCATGCTTGAAAAAAGTTGTAATTTTGAATCAGTTACAAAAAATGGTGTTATTGGTAGCACCTTGTTTTTTATGAAAAAATATGGGATTTAAGGGCTAGAGTTCTCGTTTTGAGGTCACATTTCTCATTAACTTGGTAACTTTGCTTATTTCACCATCCCACATGAACTGGGGAAAATTATTTTGATGGGTTTATAATTTGTTTCCTCCCACTAAAGTTTGTGTGTAGTAGAGGAAAGAATGGAACTCTGTGCGGTTGATGAGTGAAGTTAGATTTTGGTCATGGTTACCATAAATCCAGAATAAATAAATAAATAGGAAAAATTCAATATAAATAAAATAATATACAATAAAAAATTGCAAATCCAGAGATTAAATCTAATGATAAAACCATACTAATATACAGTAAAAATGCACTGGGGAAACTTACATCTGGATAAAAACCAAAATCCAAATAAAAAAGTAATAAATAATGAACATAAAATAATTAAGGAAGATAAAAACCAAAATCCAAATATTGATCAAAGGTGAGGTTCCATGAATGAGGGTTCCACATCCTGATCTGGAACCACAAATCAGGGTTTTGGATATCAGTCCAGGATTTCGAAAATATGACCTAGATCTTCATACTGGCAAACACTGCTAACTCATCTACCAATTCATCTGATAAGTAAGATTTTTCACAACACATGTCACACAACATGTCATCTACCATTATCATATTTTTTTTTATTCAATAGTGATTGATGGGTGCTCAAACTGACATATTTTTAACACCTGTCCAATACTTTTTTGTACACCCTTTTTCCATTTCCATTCCATCGTAATACCCTTTTCACTCACAATGATACATTGTTGTTCAAGGTATAATTATCCTCTTAGCATGCCATTTCAATACTTATTCTTATGCATTTTTAGGAGATTATCACCTTTTTGTGCTAACAATGGTATAAAGAAACAATAATGCACATATACATTCTGAACGCAAGAGATACAACTCCTGAGTATGATTTGTTGCAACTCTCTGCTCAAGCGTAGTTGTTTCAATTTTGGGTTGTTGACACCATTGTTGTGAATCTCACTATAGGACCGTTGTTGAAACTCTATGTGCTATGACTCTCACTACAAGACCACTGTTGCAACTCTATGTTGTTGCAACTCTCATTGTACTGCAACTCTTGCCTCACAACTGTTGCAACTCTCACTATAAGACCGATGTTGCAACTTAGATATGGGTGTTGTAACTCTATGACCACTATAACAACACAATAGTCATTCACACAAGTTGTCATCTAGGGATCGACTAAGTAGTCAAACAACCAACTCCTTCACGCAGAAAAATGATAAAGGAAATTGGGCACCCAAAAAGGAATGAATGACTCATCTACCACCTACCATACGACCAATTAAGTAAAGATGTGCCCAATGTTTTCTATTCTTTGGAGAAAACTATGTAATGAGATGGAACGACCTGATTCTCATGGATTTCCATCGAGTATTTTGATTAATTTAGAAGATATTGTTATGTATAAATACCCCTTCTCTCTCTGATTCGGGGTGGGGGGTGGGCGGAGGAAAAAGAAAGTTAGTGAACATGAAATATGTTGTTCTATTGATCTATGCATTTTTCTACAATATAAGTTTCACTTTATTCTTTCCAAGTGATGGTGTGGTGAGAATTTAGCGCCTTACTTCATTCATGAACCAATACCTCATCTAAGGAGGTAGGGGGCCCTCCTTAGATTTACATTGTCCGTATTTTCTATATTTTATAGAAGTAGTTGCAGCATATCTTATACATTTTTTTTTATTTCCAGTGATTCCTCTATTTAACACTTTCTTGCAACTCTGGTATTTTTCTATTGTTGCAAAACCTATTGTCGCAACTCATGTTTCCACAACTCCATGCTAAAATTGTAGAACCCTATTTTCTAACTAATGAATGTGTAGTTTTAGCATCTCTTATATATTTATTTTATTTCCAGAAATTCCTTTGTTCAATACTTTGTAGTAACTCTAATATTTCCCTTGCTAAAACTCATGTTGTTGCAACTCTGTACTCACATTACTACATTTTTCTTTCTAGCTAACAATTGTTTTGCTTGCAGTCCAGGTTAGTTTATTTTCTTTTGTTTACAACATATTTTCATGACAAAATTTGGTTTTATTTCTATATCTTGAGGTTTGTTTCATTTCAGTACATGAGCCATCATATGTATGTCAAATTAATCAAGATCATTTTAATACTTGAACAAGTCACCTTTGATTCCTATGTGATGTGTTTCCTACAAGTGTGACATTTACTTTCCTGCAGGAGTGATATTTACTTTCCTACACAAGTGTGACATTTACTTTCTTGCAAAAGTGTGTTTGTATTCCTACAAGTGTGGATTCAATCGTGTGTTTTAATTTGGTTAATTGATAAATCATCTTTATAACTTTCCTTTTGGCATTCATTTATAAGTACTACAACCCATTGGCAATTATAAAATCATACTTGCATATACAGTGCATGATTGTCCGTAAGTTCTATACAATCCTAGATTGATAATTAAATGCACAACACTTCAATTTCTTACTAAATTAATTAAGAAGTGATTGAAAAGTCTATTATTTATCACACCATTGTTGGGGATTTGTCAAAATTATAATTGTTTCTTTCCTATCATTTTTATTTTCATTACAGTAGATTGAGTAATATGATTTCATTTTAGAAAATTGTAGAATGTATTTCTAATATTTTCTATGTAAGGAGTTGGGGATCAAAAAGGTAGATTCATTAGTTCATCCAAACCCCCCCATAAAAATAAAAGTGTAGGTCACTCTCAAGAGGGAAAGGATCATAGTCAACCGAACTATTTCTCACCTACAACAAGTTCCGTTGCCAAAAAGAGACTTGAGCCCTTCGCTCAAGAACCTAAGACTATACAAGATTCCATACAAACATAAATTTTGTGTTCAAAAGATATGACAAGTGATCAATACCACTCCAGGGAATTATTTTTTCCTAACTCTTCAAAAGCACCTCTAGAAGATAAAGACAACTCTCAAAGAAACATGGCACACAAAACCGTCAAGGAAAAAACCTCTATCTTCATATTTCCATTTAGAGGATTAAATGAAGAGACCAAAATGAAGAATATCCCTCATTTATCCTTGCTAAATTTTCATGGTCTATCCAAAGAAGACCCTGAAACATTCCTCTTTGAATTCGATGTTCTTTGTAGAAGTTATGATTATGTTTCACATGCCCAAGAATTGAAACTTTTCCCTTCCACACTCAAGAACATTGCACTACGTTGGTTCATGGGCCTTGGTAAGGAAAAGATCCACACATGGGATTAGATGACCCATAAATTCCTAGAGAAGTAAAAATATTATTGTAAAGACAAATAAAGGAGGGGGGGAGTCTTTAAAATGACAAAACATGAATATGAGATCCTTGAGGATTATGTCGAAAGATTCAAATATAATTTAAAGATCGAAAGATAGGGAGATTTGGCTCCTGAGACATGACATGTCTTATTCTTGATAGGAATCCAATATGAATACATTGAACTTATCAACTTGATGGGAGAAGGAGATATATCACAACAAGATTATGATGTCATCATGGAACTTTGTCGCATATATTTTAGAGGTACTTCAAAAATAGGCAAGGGACCAAGAGATGTATTGAAAAAGTCTAGAAAGACTATCTGGAGTGGAGTTACAAGAGAATAAATTGAAAATATGTTAGAGGATTTCAATATTGATATACTCAGTTCCTTAAGCTCCCAGTGGACGCAGTGTAAAAAAAGAAGAAGAGGGAAGAGGAAAAGCTATATTTGGTTATATTTTACCCAAATTACAGAAGGAAACACTCACTCAGAGAATGTCCATTGGACCAAATTGAGGTTTGTGGGATATGTAGTGAAGACCGGGCTACCAACAACTGTCCATACCTACCAAGTTTGAAATCTATCTACCAGAAAGTTGAGGAACCAGAGCAACTATGCTTTGTTTCTCAAAAACGACCATGGAAACCCATACCTCAAGGTATGATTCAAGACCACTCTCAGTGTTTTAGTTCATATTGGACTAAACATTCCGTGTAGTATACTTCTCAACCATGGTGTCTATTAGCACAATCATGAATGGATCCTCCTCTTCCAAGCCATTTCTAGAAATAGGGGTGGAGAAATCTCACTTTAGGAAGCCCTCAATAGGCCACAAAACAACTACTTATGCAACTTATTCCCACTCCACAGATGCAAGAATCCACATCAGCCCCTACTCAACCATAATTACCTATGCAACCTATTCATAACCCTAATAACGGGTGGCCAAAAACCAGCACAAGTTGTCAGACTTTCCACCTACCCTACCTATTCCATGTCTTCCCTAGACTGCAACGATATTCATCTTCGATCTAGGAAGACACTAACCAAAGACCAACCTCATGTTCATATTAAATATTTGAATGAGGGTGTTTGAAATGAAGAAACAAAACATAAATAATCTCATGAACATTTGAGATCCAACCATGCTCACTCTAAACCCCAAAACACACCTTATCCAGAAATATTAAACCAAGAGAAACCTACTACTCAGCCCGATTTTGACTTCTTGGGGGAACTCATAAACATGTGTGTTAAAATATCATTTTTCCAAGCCAACAAAGATGTGATTATTTATTTTAAAGTGGTACGAGAATTGTTTTTAAGGAAACCTGAAAGTTAAAGGAAGGATCCCCGAACTATCCATGTTATGGGTAAGATGCCACACTTAATGATGGGGGCAGTTCTCACAGCCAAATACTCTAACCTTGGTATCTCGGTAGTTAATGTGTACATTAATAATACAATAATTACCAACACATTAATACCACGATTTTTCCATTAATTTCATGACATGTGAGACCATGGAATCCTTAGGAATCACCAGTTTTAGAGAAACCTCAATTATACTCCAACTTGATGACAGATCGACTATCAAACCAGAGGGAATCCTAGAAGATGTAGTGATATCCATAGAATTGTGGGAACATCTTTCTAAATTTATGATCCTACAACCCAAATATTCTCTGGGAGGGTATCCTTTAATCCTAGGAAGCCCATGACTGGCCACTGATGATGCTTACATCGGTTGTAGGTCTAGAAACATGACCATTTCCCATGAGACCTCTACAAATAAATAAGCATGTATCCTCCCAACAAACCCATCATATGTTTTTAAACAACACTCTGGTCCGATGGATAATATAGTGATGAAGGAGGAGAATCTCATCAAGTACTCTCTATAGAAAAATACCTAGCCATCATAGAGAAAACTAAGGATGATGGAATCAATTATTTCGTAGCCTCTTCTTCTACCTGGAGGAGAACCTGTTATTTCTTGGTTAAGAGGTGCACTACTCTTCCCAGTGAAGGATTATATGAGGATATTATGTTCGTTCTTTGGTCTATCTACATTTAGAAATATTTTGCTGGGTTTTCTTCCCCATGAGGGTTTCCGAGGATAATCTGTGTCTCTATTGTTTATGTAATTTCCTCTATTTCAATGATATTATTTATGCAGATAATATGGTAAATGATTATAATAATAAAAATGAACCATGACTACTAGTTGTATAAGTAAAAAATTCAACATGGTATCAAAGCAATCTTGGAAGAGACCAACTCACAGTTTATAAGAAGTGACTAGCCTCAGTGCATCCTCTCAAAAATCCAGTTTTTAGTATTGCAGCTGCTGCAGAATTAGGGTTTCTACATAACCCTATGTTGGTCACTATATTTGCTTATTAACTAAAAAATCAAGTGCTACATAAATTGTCAACCCAGGGAAGTCTGTTATTTCAAAGGTAAACACGCACTATATATGATCAATCTCAAGAGCAACCTAGATTTGTAGTAAAAACATATTAATCACTCTTTCCCTTGAACAAAATGAAGTTCTAACTTGAATTACAGGAAAGTAACTTACCTATTGCAGAGCTCAAAGTTTAAAGAAATGATTAATTGAAGAATCCCAAATTACATTAAAATAACTACAAGATGTTTCAATAGGAAATACCAACTATTATGTAACCAGAGAATAGGACCCTAATTCCCAAGTAGGAATCTTCAGCACCTGTTTTCGATCATCACACTTCATGAACTCATTGCTTGACTGAAACGATTGACACACGTTGAAGACTAGCTAACTCTTAACAGAGAACAAGACCCTAATTCCCAAGTAGGAATCTTCAACACCTGTTTCTAATTAGCACACTTCCATGAACTCATTAAAATAATTGACATGTATTGAAGGCTAACTATCTCTAACAGAGAACAGGACCCTAATTCCTAAGCAGGAATCTTCAGCACCTGTTTCTGATTAGCACACTTTCATGAACTCATTAAAATAATTGACATGTACTGAAGGCTAACTATCTCTAACAGAGAACAGGACCCTAATTCCTAAGAAGGAATCTTCAGCACCTGTTTCTGATTAGCACACTTCCATGAACTCATTAAAATAATTGACATGTACTGAAGGCTAACTATCTCTAACAGAGAACAGGACACTAATTCCCAAGCAGGAACCTTCAACACTTGTATCTGATTATCAAGATTTCATAAATTTACCAAGCAAGGCTGCTAACTAAAAATGATTAATAGTTACTCAAGCATGAATCATATGAAAACAATGTAATAACAAAACAAAGTTCAGTGAAGTAGTGTTTCAGCAAAACAGAGTTCAGTAAAGTAGTGTTTCAGCAAAACAGAATCAAAGCATAAATAAAAATAATACTATCACACTACAAAGCTAATGGGTGAATCTTGTGAAGAAGGTGGGCCCTCCCTTCTCACAAGATTCCTCTGAAACGAAAGGGACTAGAGAGAAATGCTCAGAACAGTCTTTTATTCATCTGTCAATGTATCATATTACAATCTAGAATGAAATACGTCCTTCTCTGTAAAATCCTCCTTAGCTAAAACAGAAGATGATCCTCTCTAATGGTGATTTCCTCTTATTTAAAGAGGATAATCCCTTCGATACAATTTGATCAACAAATTACAGGTGTATATCTGAGTCATATTCTTAGTCGGATCGACTTTCTAAACTGGAGTAGGATACCTTAGTCTCTCGCAACAAGATGTTATTAGAAGTGCTGAGTGAGGTGTTCCTGTGGTGGTGTTGGCAGCCAATTCAATTTTTTCAATTGCCCTAAAAGCTGCCTACACCTATGTCTCTTGAACTTCAAATTTTCATCGCTTTTTGAAAATAGACGACATTTTCATTTCATGTGACACTTGCAAATTGGTCTCGATTTGGTTTTCACAACTGTAAGTGTGAAAAAACTCCTCTATCGTTATTTGAACTGTCATCGTCTTTTATTGATGTTCTGAAAGGCACTTACCTTTGATTTGTTATTAAGTGACTGGAATAATTTTTCGAACTATGACCATTTGCCTATTCTTGCTTTGATTGCGCAACTTGACTTTTGTTTGATTGATAAGGCATTGAGCATGCAAACTTAAGGGTTATACTTGATTATATAGGGGTCATGGTTGATTTTGGTTTTTGTATGATGTGATCCTTATTATTATAAGCTCTTGGCTTATCGATTTTATCTCTTGTCACAATGTTTTATAAACTTTGACTACACATTATGCAGCAAGCGCATGGGTAACATATGAGTTTGATTTCATATTGAATGGAAATAGTTTGAAGTTATGCAATGGCGCGATTGGTTAAACATTTCAGTTTTAATTTAACAAGTGGTGTGAATTATTGCAATGGCTCATATTAAACTTTGGGTTTGATTTCGTATTGAACAATACATTGGCATATTGGTATACCATCCACCGCTTAACTTTTGGGTTGGCTGATTAATTTGGTTTAAATGATATTATGATTGATCGAACAGCGTTGTACCTTTCCATTACTATGCTGCATGGCATTGATAATCCCACCACCCTCGCACGCGCACATTAATTTTCCTCCCCTTTCATCGTTCTCAGCTGTTAGCCCAAACGATTTTTCTCCTGTGTGTTTATCCGAACCCTACCATGCGCCCGCACCATGGCCCCGGTCGTGAGGGCTGAACCCAATGGTAGCTAGGCCTTGTTGATGTTCAATGGTGCTTACGGTGACCTTGAGGAGTTTGGTTGGCTTCCGTTCATACAGAAGTTTGATGGCTTTAACCCTGGTGTGGCTCGACAATTCGCGTTAACCTTTGATGGTTGCCGAGCCAAGGTTGGGGATGTGCAATTAGAAATTGACGAGCAATTTCTCAGTTTAGCTACCGGTCTGCTTGCTACAGGACAGAAATGGTCAAAAAATTGCAAAGTGGAAGATGTCCTGTGGACATTTCTCTTCCATTCTTGAAGGGTGACCTCTTGTGACAAACGTTTACCTTCGAATATGCTCAAGCAATGCTGGCATGACTTGTTGATGATAACCAAGCAGTTTATCACCTATGAGGGACGGTCTGGTTTCGTTTTCTTGTACCACCTTCGGCTACTTATGGTTTTCATGGGATATGAGCTTAATATGCCTTATTACTTGCATAGGAGTCTGTTTAAAATGTCTAAAAGATACAAACAGAACCAGGCTGATAATAGCCTTTTTCACTTTGGGTTGATTAAAATTCTTGTTGTTTGTCATTTGGGGTTACGCCGAGACTGTTGGAATGATTTTCTTATTCGCAATAATTTTGAGGACTCAAGCCCACCACAGGTTGACAAACCTGTGGTGAGCGAGAGAAAGTTAGTACCCCTTGTACCTTACAATGCTATGTTACCTAAACCCCTACCCGACTCACCTATCAACCTACCCAACTCTGTCACCAAAGATGTCGAAACTGTTAAACCCGTGGCTAAAAAGCCTAAAACCAAACCTACTGTGAATTCTGAAGGTAAGAAGAATGCCCGATTAATCTCTCGCATGGCGAGAAACAAACCAAAACTTCCTGTCAACCCTGACCCTATCATGGTGAGTGAAGATTCTGACTCGGAGATTGAACGTTACCTGGCAAGTGAGTATCCCTATTCTGAAGGTCTGTGTGACAAACCCTCATACGATTTTGTCAAAAACATACCACCTTTCTTGCAAAATGATCCTAATTATCCAGGCATCAAAATGCCTTGTGAAACTCTCGGTGACTCGTCAAAACCCTCCCCTGCTCTACCTCAACCGGTTGCTCCACCATGTGATCAGTGTGGCTCATGGTTAGAAAGGTATTACCTTGATGTGCCAATGTTGTAGTCCAGAATTCATGCTCTGGAGGATCAAGTTGCGAGGCTCACCAGTCAAAAGAGTAAATCGACAGCCACTGATAAGAAACAGCAAACAACAGGTTTGATTTTGTTTAAGAATGTGGAGTCAGCTACAGCGGTCGTTAATTCAAAATTGGCATAGCTCGAGCAGTCTCACTAGTATGATTATCACCTGTTTATATGATAAACTCATAAGCTCTGTTTACAGCATGGATTTTCTTTGACACATAAGCATGTACTATATGCATAATTTTGTTTTGGTTAATCGAATTTCGTTTCCCAGATTAGCTTTGATTGGATTTAGCTTTAATTCGATTGATCGTGTTATGGATTTGGTTGTTTTAATTTGGCTTAAATTGGATACTTTGTTGCTTATTGAAGTTGTTAATATCTTTACTAAACACAGGTCGTTTCTGGTACTTCAATTTCAAACACAGTTAATGTTTCGATTTGGAATTGGTTATAATCTATACGATATGGTTGGCAATAATGGTTAACTGTTATATTCCATGATCAATTCGAATACCATTCTGTTAAGGCATTAACCAAACTGCGAATAGATATGAATCATAACTGTTATACTAAACTAATCGATTCGCATTGTTTTGTTTGACCGTGTTATCAGCTCGGTTCATATTGCAACAAATATATTGTTTAAATTTGATTTGGGAACGAAAGTGATTATGCCCAAGATTACGATTTGTTTATATATTTGATTGTTTCCCAGTTTATGGTTATCACTGTTGTTGATGGTTACGATCATTATGTGATCCCGCCTGTTGACTGTGTAAATGCTCAACGATTGAAATCTATGGCGAAGTTTGATGAGTGTTTATTTGGCAATAATCGTAACAGTTTTTCCATATTAATATTTGATTGAAACAACATACACATTGTTACAGTCGTAACAAATCAAGTTTGATTGTGTTCAATTATGATTGTATCGATTATGATTGGGTTGAATTAAATCGTATCTTATATGATATGATTCACCATTGATTTAATTTGATATGAAACAGTCTTGTTATGGTTTGACCATATTTTATGGCGATTAAAAAAACAGAGCATTCTTATCCTGTTTCGTTTGAATCCTTTTCGATTTTGTTAATTTGAATGATAAACTCATTGGAATTATAGTGATTCGTTTTGGATATTTATTAAAATAAAATTAAATTGGATTTTATTCTTTTGAAAAGATTTCATTTGATTGTTATCTGGTCCTGTATGCTATTCTAGACTAGCTACAGAATCAGATGATTCTGTAGCTAAGTCTGTAGGATCGATTTTTTGTTGTTTTGTTGATAAAATATCTTTCTAATTTGATATTTTTGTCCTATTGCAGGTAAATTTGAAACGGCAGTGGCTTTGATGAGCAATTAGGAGATATTTGGAATATTTCACTTGCATTTTGATTTCCTAGTTTAGTCGATTTTGGGATATTTCCCTGATTATGTAAAACTGTTTGATATTATCCACAGGGATGTTTTACCCTGTGGAGAGACTTATATATACTTATGATTTTTTTAATAATGTTCATCCTCATTCATTGAAGAACAAGGATAATGAGTTATAATACAGACTGAAGCAGAATTTGGTGTTTTGTCACAGCTTTAGCTTCTCATTATATCAATATTTTGTTTCATGTTGTGTATATCAATTTGTATATGGTTTATGACTACTTTAGCTATCTAGATCATGTGCAAATGATATAATTTTAATCATTGTAATCCATATCCGGTTTCTTCCAATTATATAAAAGACATGACAATTGTTTAGTTTAGTTTGTGGATGACAGGTTTATCTTCTTCATAAGTTGAACTAGTAACTATAAGTTTCTTGCATAACAGCTTTCCCTTATTGCAGGAATTTATTAATCATAAGATTGTTATAATTTTTTATGTCTTGTTTGTCCTGTAAACACTCGAAGAGAAGTGCAACTAATCGTTAATGAGAAGCTTTGGGATCAACCGGTGCGAGTTTCCTTCCTCCGACCAGCTTCAGAGTCATCACACACAGAACAAATTAGGAGCGCTTCCAGGTTAGTTTGTCTTTTCCTTGTTGTTTTCATTAAGTAGTTTAGTTTAGAAATAATTTTAATTAGATTTATATTAGATTGTTTAATTTCAGTAAATATATTAGATTGTTTAATTTCAGTAGCTTTATTTCTTTTCATAAAATATAAAAATCAAAAAACACATCTTGTTGTCTTAGGGCAGAAAACATATGAGTTTTGCAGGTTTTAATTAAATCTGTAGGCTGTTTATAGTGTATATTTGTGAATAAGTAATATTGCAGCTGGTAATTAGATAGTTGATTTGAGTTATTATAATAGTAATTTGTAGATTGTATATAATAGTTAGAATAGTTATAATTAGTCTTAGTTTATTTAGTAGTTTGTTTTATTTAGATTAGTGTATTAGTTAGTTTTAGTTAGTTTGTTTTATTAGTTTTAGTTAGTTAATTTAGTTTCTTTTATTTAGTTTGTTTTAGTTAGTTTTAGTTAGTTTTATTTGTTTTAGTTAGTTTAGTTAGTTTATCTTAGTGTTCTCTTTGTTTTTCTTAAAATACCTTAGAGCGGCCAATAGAGCCGTTAAACTCGTCAGGGTGGTTCATTCCGAACGACTTGGGTTATTTAGACAACCCCGGACCGGTTCCACTCTCTCAATTGACGGACGGACAATTTCGTCCGTCAACAAGTGGCTGGAGTAACAACTTCTTTATTTGTCTTCTTGTTACTGATGTTGTATGTCGTTTCGGCATCGCAAATCGCGGGTTGTTTTAGCCATGGGATTTGTGTTGTTCACTGTTTCGGCAACTTGGTCTCAGGCATCAGCGATGGTTAATGCCAACTCAAGGTGCGATTATTGTGGTCAATGTAACAGTTTTTGTTGTTGTTTCAACATCGTTGACCATGGACTGTGTAACAGCTTCTTCTGTGTGAGTTTCAGCATCGTTGACCACAAACTGTGTAACAGCTTCTTCTGTGTGAGTTTCAGCATTATTGACCACAGACTGTGTAACATCTTCTTCTGTGTGAGTTATTGTTTCATCCATGGGGTTGCGTGATTTAATTGTTTTAGCAATGGGCCTCAATGATAATTTGCAGTTCGAACTGTTTCAGCACTTATACATTTCTGATCAACAATTAAGTACGAGAGTAATGTAGAATTATATGCAAAACAGATTAAACATATAGTAAAGAGAAGAGATGTTGTATACCTTTGGAAAGATAGGGTAAAGTGATAATATGAGTTTAAATGTGAGTGAAACAAGAGTGTAATGGTGGAAAAAAGTGTGGGCAAAAAGGTACATTGTATGGTCCTAACATCCCCCCCAACTTAAAATGTTGCATGTCCTCGGGCAACTTCACTCTGAGTCAGAATCTGAATACCGACTCTGAGCGTGCAAGTTACTCAAGCAGTAGCTGTGGAAGGTGATGTTTGTTGGAGCTATGAACCCTTGCACACATTGTAACCTTTTCCAAGTTGTTGTTTCAGCCTTCTTGGGCAACTTATAATGAATTTGGTATTTCTCTGCTGGCATCCAAAGGATAGGAAAATGAAACTGGTACCCTATCCATATTTCAACACATTGCTGAACACACTTGATGTAGCTAGGTACCGTGGAGAGTGCTATCTCAAGATTAGTGGGGCTAAAAGGGTTGTGTTCCTGTCTTTTCTCAGTAGACTGTTGCCAAAACATGTTTTTTTTCTATAGAGCAACAATCTCTGTTGATTTAATGAAATGTTGACACTCTTGAAATACTGATGTCTGCAATTGCTGAATGTGTTGAGTCATCCTAAGTTTCTTTAAAAACTGATAATATTCTGTAACAAAGGTGGCATCATTTTCTGGCTCTGGCCTAATCCAGAGAAGGTGGTTATCCTCATTGTGCTTGGCAGCTAGGAAGTCGTCCTGCCATATAATCTGATTGTTAAGAAAGGAGGTAAGTGCCCAAATCTGTATGTCACCGACCAGAGGATTAAGGTTAAGATGCCTGTTGTTAGGGATGGCCTCATTATGAAAATATGCCTCACAGAGGAGGTGTTTATCCATAGCAGAGGCTTCGGAAAAGGTTTTAATAAAATTTGTTGGATTTAATACTGCATGCGGTCTGCCTTCTTTGACTAATTTGATCTGAAACCATGTGATTCATTCTATTAGGAACAGAGAGTAATTGCAAGATAGTTTCCTTGCAGCCAATAGCTTTTGTGCCAAGTCAAATATCAGGAGAAATCTGCCTTTTAGCTCTTTGTTTTGTTTCTTAAGGGAACGAGCCTCCTGGCATGTTTGCTCCAAATCTTCCCAATTTGAGTAAGTATGATTTATCTAGATTTTTCTGTGTTCTTGCAGGCTTGATCCGTAGGATCTTTTAATGACTTATTGTTGAGTTTTAATTTTGCATGCGTTATTTAACCATTTGAGAAATTAGTGAAAGAATGAGAAAAGAAGAGGATTTATAACAGCCATATACATATCTGCAGATCTGAAATGAAATAAAAGACAACAAACCATAACACGTAGATTGATAACAGAGCTCAGCACAACTTTGCCTACGTCTCCGGGCCTTTTTCTCTATGGGGGAGGCTTCTTTATTTCTGTTCAAAAGCTCAAAAGTACATCACTGCAATTCCAAATGGATACAAGACTAATTTAGTCATGTTCTTCCAGATCTCTAGAACCATGCAAAAAAAACGGCATGCAAAACGGACGTCCGGAGCTCCCAGAAATGGTCCGACAACGTCTCCTCCTCAAAAGCTTCTCTGCCTCCAAATGGCTTTGGCTTGGCTTCTCCTCAGCATAATTCTGCTCTGAATGCCCTCCCTATGGCCTCAAATAGGCCTGGGTTATATAGTTGGGAAGTTGGTTTCTCATCTCCAACTTCCTCCAAGAATTTAGGCTCCAAAACTACCCAATAACTCCCAAAAATGGATAAAAACCATTAAAAATAGGTTTAACATTAATTAAAAACCCAAAATCAGTTAAAAAACCCACTTTATAACTATAATTGGCATTTATCCCCCTTCTGTTGTGCGCACGCCCCCTTGGCAGGGTCATATGGGGCCATGTGGCCGAGCGCCAGCCCAAAGGGCTATGCGTTGGCCCCCCTTGCGCGCTAACTCCTGGTCGCATATATTACAAATGAACCAAGGGCTGGGGCTAAGCCCCAGCCCCTTTTTTCCATATTACATCAATTACACTTTAAATAATTATAAAGTGGTTCATTTAAACAAGAAATAACATGGCGCATTGGTTATAGGAATATTGTGAAGGCGCTTAGGCTTAGTGGTTGGTCATGGGTTCAAAACCCATGGACCCCAAAACTTTTGAAACCTGCCACTTTGACTGATGACTGGGTGCCACGTGTCTGCCCATGACTGGGCCACGTGGCACTTTCCCATTCGACGGACAAATGCCACTTTTCAACCATTGACTGGTCCAGTTGCCTACCACATGTCTGCCCTGTCAGCAAACCTGCCCAATCACCATCATCCAGAGAGTGCCACGTCATCTACTGCACAATCAGCATGCTGATGTCATCAGCATTGACTTTTTGACCAGTTGACCTTTGACTTTTTACTTGTTTGGGCTTCCGATCAGAATGCGATAACTTTCGCATACGGAGCCTGTTTGACAAAGTAAATATACCGTCAGAATCGGGAAGACGAGACAGACGCAATGGCATTGGTTTCGTTGGATTCTGAGCACTTTAATTTTTTAGCATTTTTCAAGCCCTGTCAAGCTTTTGGATCCGATTTCGGATCACACCTCCCCACAATAAGACCTTTTGGTCCCCAAAAGGTTACTGACCAGTCAACAAGCTCGGGATAGGCCACCCGGCTTGCTCTCTGTCTCTGAACTCTGTCCTGTGCACCTGTCTCATCAAGATCAACTGTAACACAATCATGACAACTGACAATATATTGTTAGCCATTTGAACCCTGTTACATCTTGTTGAAGCCACTATCATCCATGTAGAAAACATTATTAATGACAGTATCAAGAAGACGACTGCAAATGAGCTGATATACTTTAGATATCTGCACGACATGAGCTTATCTTGAAGCAACTTATGATTGATTTTCCATTCAACAACCATATTTTGTTCTTGCTTAAGATCAATTACTTCATTCGAAACAATTATTGGTTTGTTGCATGCTTGCAATGCATTCGTTAATTGTTCCATTGTTTGAAGTGTTTTATTTGCTTTAACACGATGAGCATGAACCACATAATCATGACCTGCTTTAGTGAATTGATATTGATTCTTTGTCCTATAGAAGATTGCCTTACGATCATATAAGTATGGACTACCTAAAATCATTCCACATTCTCTTAACGACACTACATCACAAGTTACTTCGTCCACATACTTAGATGAAATTGCAAATTTGATTGTGCACTATTTTGTTATGTGCATTTGATGATAATTGCTCATCCATTTAAGTGTGTAAGGCTTATGATGAGTTTGTGTTTTTAACCCCAATTTCTTAACCAATTCTTCTGAGATCAGATTAGATTGAGAGCCACTGTCGATTAATGTGTCTATCTTAGTGTGTCGCATGATTACCCTTATATGAAACAAATTGTTTCTACAATCAATATCTTCACCATTTTTACCTGTCATACCAACCATTGAAATCTTTGACTCATCACCTGAATCTGATCCCAAGTCTGTGGGTTTTGATGTCATTGCCACTGTTGGCGTTCCCTTCTTTTATTTGAACCACTTTGGCCTCTTCTCAGGATGCAACTGCCAACATCTGTCCTCATCATGTCCCTCTTTTTTGCAATGCTTGCAAGAGGGATTTACTTCCTTCTTTTCCACTGCATTTGCATTCTTTCCATTACCATGCCTTTTCCTCTTGTCCTCTTTCCTCGAAGATGACGATTCCCCTGACACACCTGTTTTCCCTGCTTCAATATACGTAGCTTGAACAGAAACCTCATCAAGGTTAGTGGGTCCAAACATGAAAACAATGTTTCTAATATGCGCAGGAAAACCTCCTATATACTTCATAAGGGTTTCTTGTGTTTTCAAAGGAATGTCTAACATTAATGCCATTTTTCTAAATCCATCGGTGTATTCCTGCACTGTTTGTCATTTTCTTAGTTTTAAAGATTGCCATTCAATTATTGCTTTTTATTTATAACCCAAAGGATAGAATTGTTTCCTAAGTGCAGAAATGAAATCCTTCCATGATGGAAATACATTACCCACATTTTGTGTTC
>JASDQU010031945.1:0-27280 GCA_032191745.1 Picea mariana | reverse complement strand
TGATGCTTTTGTGGGGTCAGTATCTATCACCTGTATTTTCTCCATCGAATGAGTAACTGCTACCAAATGTACCATGTTCCTTGACTGCTAAATGGCTCAACCAATGCCTAAAAGTTGGGATATTTTTCCGTTTGTATTATTTGAATGCCTTGAAAACTGGATCTTATCACCACCTGTCCTGATTAAATGCCCTGGGCAATAGTCTTTATTTAAAACGAACATGCAACTTGGTAGAACTTGTAACAACAATGCCAAATTCATCAATACTATAGAAATAAAAGTTGATTTCTCATAGATTTCATTATTATCATAACTTTGCAAGCTCTTCATCTTCTTGAGTTCTTTTCTCCTTCTCCAAAATCGATTTGGCTTTTTACATGAGATCCTTAGAACTGCAAAGAGGAAGGATTAACACACGATTAACACACTCTTGTGCGAGGGTATTTAACAAAACAACATATGCCTCTCCATCCTTCATATCTGAATAAAACTTTGAAACACTTCTTTGAAGCCTGCTTTATGTTTCTGTTCACATATTTTCTTCTCCTAGAGACTCATTGTTTGATTGTTATTTAATAAAATGTTGCAAAGAGTAAGCCAAATGAGTTGTGACTAAATGGACATGAAGCTCTGTTAGATAAATTTTATTTGAGACCCCTGGGTTCCTGAGTAATGTTTCCATTAATAAAATAGTAACCCCACTATCATAATTGTATCATCCTTATGTTATTTTTGTTGATCTTCAATGCTAAGAAAAAAAATGGCATTCAAATAGACAATATTTTGTTTTAGTACATTCTTCACTGTTGTCCACTAGGCGTATCATCAAATTACTGTGTTCTTCTTCCATTTCACCTTCATCATCGACCAATCTTCACAATATCCAGTGTTTTCTTCATGTCGAGGTCTGCAAGAAGTTATATCTTAATAATTTTGAGATATTGAACCAAGCAAAAGATGAGGCCTTCCTTCAACTAGATCTTGTGTTTCGATTTTGACAATGATGTTTTGGTGCAGTCATCTAATGAGGGTCAAGATGCAGACTCCTCTGAATGGTGGATCCCTATACCCTTTCATTCACTGGAGCACTCTAGACTGGTGGTGACAGTGTGAGTGGGCGAGGTGGACTCATAATTTTCCGGGGGGTATTCTTGCTCCTAGCCTTCCCTATGTTAGAATTCCCAGTCATTCTAGCCGGTAATAAATGGCTCCTTGACACTACCAAGTCTTCTGATCTCATTCCTGAAACAAGATTCCTTGCATCACTGGTATCAACTGATGAAGAAGGTGTTGGAGTCTTCATGATTTCAACAATTTTGTTAGATATCGTCACTGTTGTGCTTGAGCAAGGAATATGAGTGGGTATGTCAGAGGTATTAGAAAACCCCTTGCCATGAATATGATCTACAACAATATGCTAAGCATTCTCCCACATACAAAGCAACCCTGGTAAAAAGACCCCAAGCTAAAACGAGAACCATCTGGGCAATCTGATCTATGCAATGATATGCACCATGTATGAATTGGGTTCGACCTCCATTTCTTGAGATTTTGCTTTGGCTTGGATAAAGACGGCCACAATGATGATGATCGTGCTACCCCCGTTCAGATCCTGGACACATATGCGCATCAACATCTTGGTACCTTTGGAAAAATGGCATTTTAGGGCCAAATTTCTTTGATTTCCTGTTGTGGGCGTATGTGGCCTCAGCTTCAGAACCAACAACAGCAAGATCACCTCCTTTGGACACCTGTACAATCGCCTTGGCGCCTAAGAATTTGCTTCAACAACTGCCGAACTGTTTAGTGATGGATGTGGAAGAATTATCTGCCTTCAATTCGTGTTCAAACAGGAAATTGCCAGATGTCCCACGAGGAATTCATGGTGGAAATCGGGTCTTCAACTGACCTGTGATTTATATATTTTTTTGTAAGTATGTGGGAAGTATCTCACATTGACAAGGAGATAATACATTTGAGTTTTTATATATATCGATGCCTGCATTGTATTTCGACTATGCAATGGAGCTTGGTGCTTGTGCGCTAGGCTTGTGTATTGTGTTGACTTGACGCTATGGATGTAGGTCTTAGCTCTTGGTGTGGAGTACTTGGAGGTTGGCCCTACGCCAATATATTTTTTTGAAAAAATGTTCTTCAAACGATTTTATTTTTAGGAAAAAATATTGGCCATGTCTCTAGCCCAAGAGACTATTTTTCCTCATAATAAGAAAAAGGCCAAGAAACATAAGCCCCATATAAGTCTTTGACATCAAATATAGCACTAAATATTTTATTTTAAAATAAACCAACATTGAAACAATTTTTCCTAATCACCACCAGGAGAAGCATAATAAATCTGAAAGACAAGTGTTGTAAGGATCCATAGTATACAGAGATCGTTTATTTGCGACATCCTGGAGAAGTGTAGATGAAATTTTTATCTTTTTCTCATTTTAAATATTCGCCATGACGATTTTCATTCATGATCTTTTTGAATATGAACCCAACTTTGCAGGATAAAACATTGTTTTCGACCTGCAATCCAAATCAATATATATAATTCAGCAAACATGATTTCCCTATAATTATAGGGTCCTAATAGTGGCTCCACCTGGGGATGGAAGATCCTTTGTAGGTGTCAAGAATCCATAGAACTCTGAGTTTCGTAGACCAGCTGATCATCAAGTTGTCCCAAGATTATAAACTGAAATCATGTACCTTGTGATCTTTTATTTAAAACTAATTCACACTGTGAAACTGGAAAATCAAACCATGACTACTTTGTACTGAAAATAAAATCTTAAAACTGAACTAAAAGGAGTGATCATCCCGTTGAGCTGATTGGCACACTCCTACCTACTCTAATCTACTGATAATTTTGTTATTCTAAACAATACAATAGTGCAAGTGCAGCCAGTCAAGCAACTCATTATATACATCGACGTTTTGAAAAAACATTAGAGAAACAATTTGACCCTCTGTCCAAAAAACCCAAGGTGTGCAGTGTAATGGTGACTGTAGATGGATGTGTATAATGGGACTGGAAACATTCTTCATATAATGTAATGGAGACTATAGATGGATGTGTATAATGGGACTGTAAATATTCTTCATATAATCAGTTACAATATCCATAAATTCATAATTTATTGATATACCTTTTAGACTCTCAATGACAAGTTGATATTGGATGACCTTTTCAATTTCTTCATCAAGGATGATCCCTGATTCTAGCTCTTCAATCTCAGGCTTATAACCATATTCTTCCTCTATTTGCAAGTCAAATGGTATAACAATTTCCTCTCTTTTTGGAGGAGGAAGACTTTCCAAAAACTGCTTAAGATCTTGGAAATCATATGATTCAATTTGAACATCTGAAAGTTCAAATTCATTTTCTAATCTTTCAACAACTAAACCAAGAAAACAACTCTTACCTTCAGGTATGAATCAGCTGGATTTCAAACAAAGAAATATTTCTCTTAAGAAATTCTTATCAATCTGAAATTCTGCTAAATCATCCCTCAAAGTTTGTAACATTTCACTAGAAAAAAGGTTTGCCACATACCCCATCATCTTGGATCACCATCAATGCTCTCAAATTTGGATTCTTTGGCAGTGGATGGTATAGCCTTCATGTGTTTGTCTTATGTTCACCATCAGAAGTCAAAACTGAAACTTGAAGTGCACTGTTGGAGAAATTCCCAGTATGGTTGCCACTATGTTAACACTTTGTAATTTTCCCAAGGCTATGGGGGCAATCACAGAGGTAACATCAAACCGCTTGGAGTCCTGGATCTATCCATCCAAGACTCAGATAGGGCTCTCTCTGTTTGATCTAGCTTGGTTTGGGATAAGATATTAGGCTAGTTATGATAGATTTGGTTTTGGTTTTTTAAATGCTTGGTTGGAACAACGCGGGAAAACCACTGGGAAATGGAGTCAAAGAGACCAAGGTGATCAATTTGCGGAAGTATCAATCTCAAATGAAACAAGGAAAGGTAAACATACTACTGGATTCAGTAAATTTAGATGAAGTGAGATAGAAGAAAAAGAGAAAAGATCAATTTAGCAACAGAGCAATGAAGAATTTTTCCATTAAATATCAAAAGAAGACATTTATATTATCTCCAGCAAGAATCAACAAGAATCAGAGGGTATCTCTCAAGAAATTATGTTCTTAAAACTTCTGCAAGATAATAAGGAAAGGAAAAACATATGGAAACAGAGAGACAATTTACAGGAGAAGCACTTCACCAATAGCCATGACACATGAATCCTGAAACAATATGATCTTGTACCCTGCAGATTTGAAAAAAGAGAAGCTCTATAAACTCATTACAATAATTGGAAAAGCATTCCTTCAACAGGTTCCAACCATTTTCATTAAAAAAAACACTCTCCTTTATAATAAAACAATAGCTCTACTATCTTTGATTTGTTGGCAAGTCAACTCTAACAAAATCATAACAAATAATACTAAAAATAGTAAAACTGTTCAAAAAACTTGAATTGTTCAATATTGTTGGAGTCGAATGCTCTCTTCAAAGTTTTCACTTGAGCTCAAATTTGGACTTGATCTCTAATGCCTTGAAATATTGGATGGTTGAATGGACATGTGGATCTCAAATATTAATCTGGTGTCTTCGATGTGATGTCTTTGATATGCATTTGATTTAATATTTGACTTGCTGAAAATGTTTTGCCACCTATGCCTTTGGCTGCCATATTATTATGGATCTGCTGATGCTTTTTTGGAGTCAATATGTGTCACCTGTATTTGCTCTCCATCGAATGAGTAACTGCTACCAAATGTGCCATGTTACCTAACTGCTAAATGGCTCAACCAATGCCTAAAAGTTGGGATATTTTGGCATTTTTATTATTTGAATGCCTTGAAAACTGGATCTTATCACCACCTGTCCTGATTAAATGCCCTGAGCAATAGTCTTTATTTAAAATGAACCTGCAACTTGGTAGAACTTGTAACAACGATGACAAATTCATCAATACTGTAGAAATAATAAGTTGATTTTTCATAGATTTCATTATTATCATAACTTTGCAAGCTCTTTATCTTCTCTAGTTATTTTCTGCTTCTCCAAAATCGATTTTGATTTTTCCATGAGATCCTTGAATTGAAAAGAGGAAGGATTACAACACTCTGGTGGGAGGGTATTTAACAAAACAACGTATGCCTCTCCATCCTTCATATCTGAATAAAACTTTGAAACACTTCTTTGAAGCCTGCTTTATGTTTCTGTTCGCATATTTTCTTCTCCTAGAGACTCATTGTTTGATTGTCATTTAATAAAATGTTGCACAGAGTAAGCCAAATGAGTTGTGACTAAATGGAGATGAAGCTCTGTCAGATAAATTTTATTTGAGACCCCTGGGTTCCTGAGTAATGTTTCCATTAATAAAATAGTAACCCCACTGTCATAATTGTATTATCCTTATGTTATGTTTGTTGATATTCAATGCTAAGAAAAACAATGGCATTCAAATAGACAATATTAAGTTTTAGGACATTCTTCACTGTTGTCCACTAGGTGTATCATCAAAATTACTACGCTCTTCTTCCATTTCACCTTTATCATCGACCAATCTTCACAAGCTACGGTGTTTTCTTCATGTCGAGGTCTGCAAGAAGTCATATCTTAATAATTTTGAGATATTAAACCAAGCAAAAGATGAGGTCTTCCTTCAACTAGATCTTGGGTTTCGATTTTGACAATGATGTTTTGCTGCAGTCATCTGATGAGGGTCAAGATGCAGACTCCTCTGAATGGTGGATCCCTATACCCCTTCATTCACTGGAGTACTCCACACTGGTGGTGACAGTGTGAGTGGGCGAGGTGGACTCATAATTGCCCGGGGGTATTCTTGCTCCCAGCCTTCCTTATGTAGAATTCCCAGTCATTCTAGCCGGCAATAAATGGCTCCTTGACACTGCCAAGTCTGCTGATCTCATTCCTGAAACAGGATTCCTTGCATCAGTGGTATTAACTGATGAAGAAGGTGTTGGAGTCTTCGTGATTTCAACAATTTTGTTAGATACCTTCGCTGTTGTGCTTGAGCAAGGAATATGAGCGGGTATGTCAGAGGTACTAGAAAACCCATTGCCATGAATACGATCTGCAACAATATGCTAAGCATTTTCCCACATACAAAGCAACCCTGGTAAAAAGACCGCAAGCTAAAACGAGAACCATCTGGGAAATCTGATGCAATGATCTGCGCCATGTATGAATTGGGTTCCACCTCCATTTTTTTAGATTTATCTTTGGCCTGGACAAAGACGGCCACAATGATGATCGTGCTACCCCCGTTTAGATCCTGGACACATATGCGCATCAACATCTTGGTACCTTTGGAAAAATGGCATTTCAGGAACAAATTTCTTTGATTTCCTGTAGTGGGCGTATGTGGCCTGAGCTTCAGAACCAACAACAACAACATCACCTCCTTTGGACACCTGTACGGTCGCCTTGGCACCTAAAAATTTTCTTCGACAACTGCACAACAGTTTAGCGATGGATGTGGAAGAAGAAACTGCCTTCAATTTGTGTTCAAACAGGAGATTCCCAGATGTCCCACGAGGAATTCATGGTGAAAATCGGGTCTTCAACTGACCTGTGATTTATATATTTTTTTGTAAGTCTGTGGGCAGTATCCCCATTGACAAGGAGATAAAACATTTGAGTGTTTATATATATCGATGCCTGCGTTGTATTTCGACGAAGTGAGCCCGAGACCATGCAATGGAGCTTGGCGCTTGTGCGCTGGGCTTGTGTATTGTGTTGACTTGGGGCTATGAATGAAGGTCTTAGCTCTTGGTGTTGAGTACTTGGAGGCTGGCCCTAGGCCAATATATATTTTTGAAAAAATGTTATTCAAACGATTTTATTTTTATGAAAAAATATTGGCCATGTCTCTAGCCCAAGAGCCTATTTTTCCTCGTAATAAGAAAAAAAAGCCAAGAAACATAAGCTCCATACAAGGCTTTGACATCAAATATAGCACCAAATATTTTATTTTAAAATAAATCAACATTGAAACACTTTTGCCTAATCACCATTAGGAGAAGTATACTAAACCTAAAAGACAAGTGTTGTAAAGATCCATAGTACACTATAATGATCCATAGTACATGGCGATAGTTTATTTGCGACATCATCAAGAAGTGTAGATGGAATTTTTATCTTTTTCTCCTTTTAAATATGCACCATGATAATTTTGATTCAGGATCTTTTTGAATATGAACCCAACTTTGGAGGATAAAGCATTGTTTTCGACCTGCATTCCAAATCAATAGATATAATTCAGCAACCCTGATTTCCATATAATTATAGGGTCCTAACAGGGAACATGGTAAACCCTTTTACTATCATGATGTTTGAGATGGAAATCTCTCAACAGATGTGATTCTCCATAGACCCAAGATTGTAGAGATCCTTTCTTTTTCTCCTCTACCTTCTCCCTTACCTACTTCATTGGAACGATCCCACTTTGAGATGGAAAATTCTGCTAGTGCATACTTCTAGTTGGGTGACCAAACTGTGCAACTCTTTTTGGGTTCTTATATTGGGATGATTTAAATCCCTACCTATGAAATCCAAGATTATTTTTTCTCTTCCAATCCTTAATAGGTTCCTTCCTATGCTTGGATTGGTCATAACAACTCTTGGCCTTTCTAATGGTGTCCTATAATGTTTTAGGCTCGTCAAACTCAATCTTATCCTAGTAGGACAATGTTAATCCACTGAGAAAGCATTTTATAATTTCCTTCCCATCCTTGAGGTAGGGGATATACCTCAATAACTCCAAGAACCTCTTGGCATAAGCAACCATGGTGATTTTTCCTAACTTATGTTCATGTAAATCGTTAATCTTACCATCATAATACTTCTTTGTTAAGTGTTCATTCCTTAAATATTTCTCAAACTATTTTTAGGTTATCTTACATTCATTTAATCCCTTAACTTCCTTTAGGTATTCCCACCATATGGAAGCTCCTTAATTCAGATTGTAAATGTTTATTTTTTCCTTTGTATTTTCAGAGTAATTACACACTTGAAAATACTTCCTCAAGCCTAACAACCAAGCCTCAACCTATTCTCCTTTATTTATTTCCCCATCAAAAGTAGGAGGCTTTTCCTTCTTGAATCGTTCTATCAAAGAACTCTATAAGTGTCTCTTCCTCTCTTTGGGAACACTATACCTAGTGTCACTGCTAGACAATTATTTTGTAGCAGTCCTTACACTAGATAACTTCATGTAGTTGTCTCCATTAAATTTTATTCTCTTAACATCCCTACACCCTTTCCTGGAAGAAATCCTCCCCACATTACTATGACTTGGCCCATAATTTTGGACATATGATAGGATTTGAAGCTTCTTAGACTACTGTAGTCCTGCATTGCTAGTAGTTGGACCTTGATTCAAATGATTTTGAATTTCATATAGACTCTGCAATAGTACCACATTTAAATCTACCTACTCATTTGTAGCTCTCATGAGCCTTTCATTGTCTCCTTTCAGACTTCTTACCATGGCTACCAAATCTAGAGGGGTTTCCCTATCCTTCCCGCCATTAATCTCTTCATCTTGAAAATGTGAGGTTTCCTCCATACTGTGCATCACCATTCACTTTTGAATCCCCTTCTCAATACTTCCTACGTGTTGAAAACAATGAGCCACTATTAGCAAATCACATTCCAAATGATATGCAATAGATTCTTAGTCTTCTCAAGGAATCAACTTACGGTGATTGTCCCGAACAGAGACTCTATTATTGTTATCAATCCTTCTCAAAGTTGTTGTTAGCAGTGACTAGCATGGTTAAATAATTAAACAACAAAGCACAAACTTTCATCGTATAAAATATTACAAAAATCATTAATTCTTGGTGACCCATTCAATCCTAGAGTTATAAATATATTCTAATACCGCTCTATAACACACATGACTCCCTAAGCCCTACTTGGACTAGCGGGATGTCAAAATTTATCCTTCCACTATGAATCTGATCTTGGTCTTAACACCATAGGTAGGAACCTTCTTGCATGGAGAATTCCTTAAGGTTTCTACATAGTCTGAAATGAGTCCATACTTATTGGATGACCTCTTAGAGCCTTAAAAGTTTTACTCTTCCCACACTCTTGTAATTGTGTTGAACCTGCATAGAAAATATCTAGCTAGCAAATGCATACACAGTTTGCAGAGAAAATATGAGAAAAGAGAAACAAGAGAGAAAGAATGGAAGAATTCTCATTTACCAAATGAATTAATGATAATTTACACATGATATACTCTATATAAATCAACTAATGCACACTAGAGGAGAAGCCAATGCACCATAGTTGTGGTCTAGAGTGATCTGGACACACACCCACAATTACGAGAGTAAAATTCCACCGAGTCTAGTCTCTCGGGCAGTTATGGGAATTAACTGCCACCAAGTCTGAGTTAACTAGTCTTTCAATATTTAGTTAACTAACTAAAACAAAGTGAAGTTAGGAGGAGATCAGGGAATCATGAGTAATGTGATAGTCTAGTGATAATCCCAAGGACAATGTGCATTAGCTAGTGATGATCCCAATGTTGCACTCAATGTGGCATCTAGACTCCACTCAACTGTTAAACTGAAGTGTGAACTCAAGAGAATATTCTTCCTAGACTATATGAGACTGAATACTGACTAGTAAACATAGGGAAAACCTTAGGAAAAAGAATTCCTAGGTGTGTGTGAATTATCTCAAACACCCCCCCTGAACATCACCATAGTGAAAATAAAGAATGGGCCCCAGAAATGAGGTCATGTTAGGTACCCAAATTAAAAATATACACTAAAATAAACGAGGAAAGAGGGAAAACCTCATGGGAAAATACCCCTCTCAAAGTACAATGTATGTAAGAAAAATAATTGATAGTTGCTAGGAAATTGTGTCCTTCACTCTAAGACGACTGCGTAGAGAATGAAACTTCTGCTTAGTGAAGGTCTTGGTGAAGATGTCTATAGTTTTCTCTGCTGAAGGAAAGAACTGCATGTCCATGATCCCCTCATGTACTAAGTCCTAACTATAGTGCATGTGGATCTCGATGTTCTTCATCTTCTGTCTCTGAACTGGATCTCTACAAAACTTGAGAGTGTTATAGTTGTCACACCAGATGACGATCAATCGATGAAACTGAATGCCCGACTCAGTGATAAAATGTTGTAGCCACATATCCTAACTTGTTATGTTAACTACCACTTTGTACTCTGCGTCGGCTGAAGATAGAGAAATATAAGCCTTCTTCTTGCTTGACCAACAGATAGGCCCAGAACCAAGACTAAGTGAGTAACTAGAGGTGGACTTCCGATCAATGATCTCACCATCCCATTCATAATCAGTGAACCGTATGAGGTCCAATGTAGAGTCTGTTGCATAGTTAATCCTAAAGGTGATGGTTCCCTGTATGTATCGAAGGATACACTTTGCATCATTCCAATGTAGCTCATGTGACTCTTGCACGAACCTGGAGACTACTCCAACTGGATAGGAGAGGTCTGGTCTGGAGTGTGTGAAATACAACAAACTCCCCACAAGATGTTTGTACAGTGTGCTTTCCACCAATGGTGTGTCCCTTCCATCTGCAATTATGACTCTTGATAGGAAGGGAGTCAGGGAAGACTTGGTGTCTGTCATGTGAAATCTCTCGAGGATATCTCGTGCATACTTTTCCTAGAAAATTTGATTCTTGGTGCATCCTGACTGATCTCAAGTCCAAGGAATAAATGTAGTGGACCCATGCCCGTCATAAATAACCTGTCATGTCGAATCCTCTTGACTGCAACAATCATTGATGTTGATTAATCGATGATCAACAAATCATCAAAATACAAAACTAGGATTAGAAGTGAATCAGTCGTCTTGATCATATAAACATTCGGGTCTGAATTACAATTTACAAAGTTATGTGACAGCAGGTAGGATTCCATCTTTACATACCATTCCATCGGGGCCTACTTGAGGCCATAAAAAGATTTTTTTGGTCGACATACCAAGTATGAATCCTGCACAAATCCCTAGGGCTACTTCATATAGATCTCCTTAGATATATCACCATGAAGAAATGAATTCTTCACGTCCATATGATGGAATTCCCATCCCTTTTTTGTCGCAATGGAAAGTGCCAAATATATGGAATCCATATTCTCTACTGGAGTGAAGGTTTCATCATAGTCAATGTCATGCACCAACTGAAGGCCTTTGGAAACTAGCCTAGATTTTTATATGCTAACTTGTCCATCCATTGTGCTCTTGGTCTTGTAGACCCATATGCACCTAACAAGTTTCCTTCATGAAGAAAGGAGAACCAGATCCCGAGTGTGGTTCTTGAGGAGGGAGTTGTACTCCTCCTGCATAGAGGATTTCCAAAAGATATTTCCACGAACCTCAGCATAGGACTGTGGATATGAATATTAAACCAAGAAAATATTCTTGGGTGGCATCGGTTCAGTGGTAGTGAGTGTAAGAGGAGGCTCCTCGAAATCATATTTATTCCTCCTAGTATCAGCTAGATCCACAACAAGATCTCCTACATGCTCAAGAGTAGTCTTGGCCCACTTGGGCCTCTACTTTGGCTTTGCATCTATATCTAAATGCATTGAATTTGCATCTGAGTATATTGACTCGATATATGAATTCTATGAATCAAAAATCTCATATGAAGAAGAGTGAGCATACACATTCTCATCATATCTGATAGGTGGAAGAACAAAAGTGTCTACATGCGGCTGCTAAGGTACATGTGAGATACTTTCCTCGAATTGGACACTACGTTCAATGATGAGCCGGTATGAGGAGAGATCAATGAGTTTGTATACCTTCACACCGTCAGAGTATCGAACAAATATACACTACATGCTATGTGGATAAAGTTCCTTCCTCTTCTCAGAGGGAATCCTAGCCCATGCACGAGAACCGAATATACAAAAGTGGGTTGCTTCCAGTTTGAGGCTGCTCCAAGCCTCATAGGGGGTATTATAATTGAAATATCTTTGGGAATATATGTTTTGGATGTAGGTTGCACGATTAAGTTCTTCAGAACATAATCTTTGTGGAAGTGACTTTGCATTTACCATGGGAGATGCCATATCTTTCAGAGATCTATTTTTCCACTCAACAACATCGTTTTTATATGGAGTATAAGGAACTGTGTGTTGCAACTCAATCCCAACCTCATGACAAAGATTTTGTATCTAATGGTTGACATTCTCTCCCCCATTATATGTTCATAGGACTTTTATCTTCTTTTCTGACTATGTATCAACAAGGGATTTGAAATCTTTGAGGTGTTCAAAGACCTGTGATTTTTTCCTAAGAAAGAAAATCCATGTGAAGTGTGAGAAATCATAAAAAAAATGTGCACGTACCTTTCTTTATTGATTGATGGATGTGGAAAAGGGCCCATTAGATAAGTGTGCATCATATCTAAATGAAAGTAAGCCTTCTGAGTCTTTCCTTTGTCGAATTTCTCTTGAGGGTGTTTTCCAAGAACACTCCCTCACAAATTCCTTTGGATAAGTGGATGTCAGGTATACCATCAACCATTCCTTTCTTTCTAAGATGTTGAATATGTCTGAAATTTAAATTACCAAACCTTTCATGCCATATCCTACTGCTTTCATCAACATGGGTAAGGAGTAATGCAAAATCTGGTTCAATAAATTCAGAAAATGTGTAGAGTCTTGATTGATGATTTACCTCACCAATAGAAACCATGGAACTCGTTTGTATGTCATAGATATCCACTGCATCAGGTTTGAATATTACTCTCTTTCCGGTGCCAGAGTTTGTCATATGATACATGGAGAGAATATTGACAAAGACTTTGGGAACGTGTAGCACATTCTCGAAGCTCATGTTTGTGAGTTCAATTCTTCCTTTACCAATTACCTTGACTGAAGAGTTGTCCCTCATCAAAATAGGAGGATCTTTGCATGCATCCAATGAAGAGTAGAATTATTTTGTGGCTACCATGTGGTGTGATGATCCTGAATCTATGATCCAAGCATCGGGAGAGGAGTTTATGGCAATCAAAGCATGGGTAGAATTGTCTTTCTTGGGATTCTGATCTTCTGGCTTCTTCTTCTTGACACCCTCGAGGATACGATCTCCAAGGTTGTTTGTTAAATTATTTGGGACATTTGATCTATCTATTTATGCATACATGCAGATTCTAGATGGAATCATTTATGACAGTAAGTGCATTTCTCCCCTTTTCTTACCTTTCCACCTTTGGATCCGAAGGCATCGTTGAAGGGTTTTGAGTACCCTTCCTTATTTGGATTTGCATGTGATTTTATTTTGTCTTTGTCTTTAGATATATAATTTTGATGACCACTACCATCTTGCATAGTAAGTGCATGTGCCTTTGGGCCTTTTATTTTCCCCATATTGATGAGCTTGTTCTGATCTTGTGTTAGAGACTTGATAAAGGCCTCAAGTGAGGGAATCATCTAGGTGCCTTAAGAGGCGAGCCTAGATAAATGAAATGCGGATACAAACATTGAGTATTCTAGACCAATTTTGGAGAGAATGGTAAGAACCATTTGTTTATCCTCCTTAGATTTATCAACCCCATAAGCCTTGAGTTGCGACAACAAATCCTTATATTTGGTAAAGAAATCTTGGATATTGTCGAAGTTTTTTTCATCCAAAGTGAGCAATTCCACCTCAAGAATATGTCCCCTCATTTCATCCTATTTTTCAAAATCCCCTTCCATGGTGGTCCGGGCTCCATTGGGGATCTTATGGGAGGATATGTGAAAGAGGAGTTAAGGAGAAATGAGACTGCAAATAGATCCAAACGCTTCATCCATTCGATTTAGATACTTGGATTTTTCTATTGTTGATGTGGGTTCGGTTTTTGTGTTCATGGTTAACTTGTATAATCCTCTGCTTCGAAGATGAACTATCATCTTCTCCTTCCATGCAAAGAAATTGTTAGGTGTAAGAATGAATTCTTTTGGAAATTCCATTTTTCCTGTTGTCTTCAATCTTCAAAACCTGGAAAAATAATCTGGTGTGTCTTTTTCCTAGTAATCCGTCAACTATGATACCATGTAAATGTGTTGAAACTACATAGAAAATATCGAGCTAGAAAATGACAGACATTGTTTGGAGAGAAAATATGAGAAAAGAGAAACAAGAGAGAAAGAATGGAAGAATTCTCATTTACCAAATGAATGAATTATAATTTACACATGATATACTTTGTGTTGTTGGAGTTACTTCACACACACCTACGATTTATTTTTCCTAAGGATTTTATTTTTTTATTAGTCATAATTAGTCATTATCCAGTCTCCTATATTTTAGGAGAGAATATTCCACCTGGAGAATATTCTCTTTCAGTTCACACTTCAGTTTGACTAGTTGAGTTGAGTTTAGATGTTACATTGGGATCATCACCATACAACAATGGGATCATCGCCATGCTAATTCAAACTTGCCTTGGTATCATCACTAGAGTGGCGCATTAGCCTTGATTCCCTCAATTAACTCCTCACTACTCTCTGTTCATTCAGTTAACTGAAGACTAGTTGACTAGGTAACTCAACTAGGTGGCAATTCACTCCAGTAACTGCATCAGAGACTAGAATAGGTGGCAATTCACTCTAGTAACTTCCTGAGAGAATAGAATAGGTGGCATTTCACTCCCGTAACTGTTGGTGTGTGTACAAATCACTCTAGACCACCACTATGGTGACTTGTTTCACCTCAATTCGAACTCATTGAGTTATACAGAGTATATCATGTGTAAATTATTCATTATTCACAACGGTTAATGAGAATTCTTTGCATTCTTTCTCTGCTTCTTCTTCCTTTTCCAATTATCTCTGCAAATGTGTGTATTATTGTTTAGCTAGATATATTCTGTGCAGGTTCAACACATTTACATGGTATCAGAGCCGACAGACTGCTAAGAAAAATCTATACCAAATTTTTTTGTAGTTACAAAAAATTGAAGACAATGGAAAGATGAAATTCCAAAAAGAATTCATTCTTACACCTTACAACTATTTTGCATGGAAGGAGAAAATAGCCATACATATCCGTTCCATAGGGTTGTATAGGTTAACCATGATAACAGATATAGAACCAACATCAACCATAGAAAAATCCAAGTACTTAAATCGCATGGATGAGGCACTCTGAACAATTTGCAGTCTTATGTCTCCTGATCTCCTTTTTCATATATCTTCCTATAAGACTCCCAATGAAGCCTAGACCATATTGGAAGGGCTCTTTGGAAAACAGGATGAGATGAGGGGACACATGTTGGAGGTGGAGTTTCTCACATTGGACCCAAAAATCTTCGAGAATATCCAAGATTTCTTTACAAAATTCAAGGATTTACTGTCGCAACTCAAAGCTTGCAGGGTTGATAAATCGAAGGAATAGAAACAAATGGTTATCACCATTCTTTCCAAGCTTGGCCTTGAATTCCCAGTATTCGTATCTACATTCCATACTGTTAGATTCACCTCTGGAGCCACCTGGAAGATGCCTTCTCTTGAGGACTTTATTGAATCCTTGACACAAGAGCAAACCAAGCTCATCAACATGGGCACAATCAAAGGCCCAAGGGCGCATGCACTTACTATGAATGATGGAAGCCACAAATATCATAAATCTAAAGATAAATATAAGCGAAAAGCTCATGCACATATGAATAAGGAAGGGTACACAAAACCCTTCACCGATGCCTTCGGATCCAAAGGAGAAAAGGGAAGAAAAGGAGAGAAATGCACAAACTGTCACAAAGGATTCCATTCGGAATCCACATGCATGAAAAAGAAAATAGATCTGATTTCTCAGATACTTCAACAAAAAAACCTTGGATATCACATCCCCGAGGGTGCAAAGAAGAAGAAGCCAGAAGATCTAAATTCCAAGAAAGGCAATTCTGTCTATGCCTTAATTGACATAAACTCCTATCCCAATGTTTGGATTGTAGATTCAAGAGCATCACATCACATGGCTTCCTCAGAAGCAGTATATTCTTCTTTGGATGCATGCAAAGTTCCTCCCATTCTGATGGGGGGAAACTCTTATGTCGAAGTCACCGACAAAGGAAGGATTGAACTCACCAACGGAAGCTTCGTGAATGTGTTGCATGTTCCCAAGCTTTCTGTCAACCTTCTCTCCATGTATCAGACGACGAATTCCAACATCAAAAATAAAGTCATATTCACACCAAATGTTGTGGACATCTACGACATGCAAACCAACTCCAAGGTTGCTACCGGTGAGGTAAATCATCAGTCTATATTGTATACATTTTCTGAATTCATTGAACCTGATTTTGCTTTACTACTTACTCATGCTGATGAAAGTAGTAGGATATGACATGAATGGTTTGGACATTTGAAGTTCATATACACACAACAGCTTAGAAAGCACAGATTATTTGATGGTCTACCAGACATCCATTTCTCCAAGGGAGTATGTGAGAGATGTGTTCTCAGAAAAAACCCTCAAGAGAAATTCGACAAGGGAAAGTCTCAGCGAGCCTCCACACCTTTATATCTGATCCATAGTGACCTCATGGGTCCTTTTCTGCATCCACCATCAGAAAAACGAGGTTTGTTCTCATTTTTGTTGATAATTTCTCATGTTTTACATGGATCTACTTTCTTAAGCAAAAATCTGAGGTCTTTCAACACCTCAAAGATTTCAAATCTTTGGTTGAGACGCAGTCTGGAAAGAAGATCAAAGTCCTCCAAACTGATAATGGAGAAGAGTATGTGAATCATGAAATCCAAAATCTTTTCCATGAGGCAGGGATTCAGTTGCAGCATATAGTTCCCTACACTCCGCAACAAAATGGAGTTGCTGAGAGAAAAAACCGATCTCTAAAGGAGATGGCATCTTGCATGTTTCATGTAAAGTCACTACCACAAAGACTATGGGCCGAAGCACTTAACTATGCAACATACATCCAAAACAGATCTTCCCATAAATCTTTCAAGGATAAGACCCCCTACGAGGCTTGGAGTGGCCTTAAACTGGAAGTGACCCACTTTCGTATTTTTGGTTCACGTGCATGGGCCAAGATTGCCTCTGAAAAGAGGAAGGCACTTGATCCACAGAGAACTGAGTGCATTTTTGTTGGATACCCTGACAGTGTGAAGGAATATCGGCTTATTGATCTTTCCTCGGACCAACTCATCATTGAGCATAGTATCCAATTTGAGGAAAGTGTCTCGCATGCACCTCGACAGTCGCATGCAGACACCTTCATTCTTCCACATGTCCAAGATGATGAGAATGCACATGCTGACTCTTCTTCAGATGAGAGTTCTGATTCAGAGGACTTAGATGATTCAGATTCAAATTCAGAGTCAGTACAGTCGGATGTAGAGTCAGAGCATCCAAATGTAGTTGCAGAGCTAGAGCAGAGGCCCAAGTGGGTACATACTACTCTTCAGGATGGAGGGGATCTCGTCGGTGATCCAACCGATACTAGGAGGACTCTATCTGATTTTGAGGAGCCTCCTATTGCACTCAATGCCACTGAACCATTTCCTTCGAGGAATCTTTTTTTGGTTCAGTCTTCAGATCCACAGTCTTATGGTGAGGCTACTGGAAATCCCTTTTGGGAATTCGCCATGCAGGAGGAGTACAAATCCCTCCTCGAGAACCAAACTTGGGATCTGGTTCCCCTTCCTTCTGTGAGAAAAATTGTTAGATGCAAATGGTTCTACAGGACCAAGAGCGCAGCGGATGAACAAATCAATAGATACAAAGCCAGGGTTGTTGCTAAAGGCTTTCAGCAGGTTCATGGTATTGACTATGATGAGACCTTCACTCCAGTAGTGAATATGGATTCCATACGATTGGCACTTGCCATTGCCGCAACCAAGGGATGGGAATTCCATCATATGGACGTGAAGAATGCATTTCTTCATGGTGATATCTTTGAGGAGATCTACATGGAGCAGCCCCAGGGATTTATGCAGGACTCATGTTTGGTCTGTCGACTGAAGAAGTCACTTTATGGCCTCAAGCAAGCTTTGAGGGCATGGTATGCCAAGATGGACTCCTACCTGTTGTCATAGAACTTTGTACCTTTTAAATCAAACTCGAATGTATACATGCTCAGGACGGTTGATTCACTTCTACTTTTAGTTATGTATGTTGATGATTTGTTGGTCACTGGTTGCTCGAATTCAGCGATTGCTGCAGTTAAGAGGATTCTTCATGACTGTTTTTTTATGAAGGACATGGGTCCACTACACATCTTCCTTGGACTTGAGATCAGTCAGGATGCATCAGGTATCAAACTGTCTCAAGCCAAGTATGCACGAGATCTCCTTGCGAGATTTCACATGACAGACTGCAAGTCTACTCTGACTCCTTTCCTATCAGGAGTCAAACTAGGATGGCGGGGGGACTCCACTGGTTGACAACAAACTGTACAGACAGCTAGTGGGGAGATTTTTGTATCTCACATACTCCATACCATACCTCTCATATGAAGTTGACGCAATTTCCAGGTTCATGCAGGAGTCGTATGAGCTTCATTGGAAAGTTGCAAAGCATATCCTTCAATATGTATAGGGCACCATCACCTTTGGGATTTATTATGCAACAAACTCTACATTAGATCTCATTGGGTTTACTGATTTTGACTGGTCTAGCGATAACATTGATCGCAAGTCCACATCTAGTTACTCACTCAGTCTTGGTTTCGGGCCTATCTATTGGTTGAGCAAGAAGCAAGCTACCATTTCTCTATCTTCAGCCGAGGCAGAGTACATAGGGGTAGTTAAAATAACCATTCAGGCTATGTGGTTACAACATTTCTCACTGAGTTGGGCATTAAGTTTCATTGGCCGATCATCATCTGGTGTGACAACCAGAGCACTCTAAAGTTCTACAGAGATCCAGTTCAGAGGTAGAGGACGAAGCACATCGAGATCCACATGCACTACATCCAGGACATAGCACACGAGGGGATCATAGACTTACAGTTCTGTCCTTTAGCAGAACAGACAAAAGACATCTTCACCAAGTCCTTCACTGAGCATAAATTCCATTCTCTGTGAGGTCGTCTTGGAGTGAAGGACACAGTTGCCTAGCAACTGTAGTTCTTATTTTTACATACATTGTACCTTGAGGGGCGGGGTTTCCCATGAGGTTTTCCCTCTTTCATCACTTTATTTTCAGTGTATATTTTGTACTTGGGTACCCAACATGGCCTCGTTGTCGGGACCCGATCTTTATTTTCACCATAGTGAAGTTCAGGGGGGTTGTTGGAGTTACTTCACACACACCTAGGATTTCTTTTTCCTAAGGTTTTTATTTGTTTATTAGTCATAATTAGTCATTATCTAGTCTCCTATATTTTAGGAGATAATATTCCACCTAGAGAATATTCTCTTTCAGTTCACACTTCAGTTTGACTAGTTGAGTTGAGTTTAGATGTTGCATTGGGATCATCACCATGCAACATTGGGATCATCACCATGATAATTTGACCTTGCCTTGGTTTCATCACCAGAGTGGTGCATTAGCCTTGATTCACTCACTACTCTCTGTTCAGTCAGTTAATTGAAGACTAGTTGACTAGTTAACTCAACTAGGTGGCAGTTCACTCTCGTAACTGCCTGAGAGACTAGAATAGGTGGCAGTTCATTCCCATAATTGTTGTTGTGTGTCCAGATCACTCTAGACCACCACTATGGTGACTTGGTTCACCTCAAGTCAAACTCATTAAATTATATAGAGTATATCATGTGTAAATTATTCATTATTCACAACGGTTAATGATAATTCTTTCCATTCTTTCTCTCCTTCTTCTTCCTTTTCCAATTATCTCTGCAAATGTGTGTATTATTGTTTAGCTAGATCTATTTTGTGCAGGTTCAACACATTTACATGTATAAATCAACTAATGCACACTGGAGGAGAAGCCAATGGGCCATAGTGGCGGTGTAGAGTGATCTAGACACACACCAATAGTTATGGGAGTAAACTACTACATAGTCTAGTCTCTCAAGAAGTTATGAGAGTTAATTGCCACCTAGTCTTAGTTAACTAGTCTCTCAGTCTTCATTTAACTGACCAAAAATAGTGAAGTGAGGAGGAGATCAGGGAATCATGAGGAATGAACTAGTATGGTGATAATCCCAAGGAAAATTCTCATTCGATGGTGATGATCCCAATGATTCATGGTGTTGATCCCAATGTGGCATCTAGACTCCACTCAACTAATTAAACAAAAGTGTGAATTGAAAAGAATATTCTCCTAGAGGAATATTCTCGCTACACTATAGGAGACTAAATAATGACTAGTAAACATAGGGAAAGCCTTAGGAAAAATAATTCCTAGGTGTGTGTGAAGTATCTCCAATAAATCTGTATCCTACGTGGCTACCACATGGACTTCTCCACGTCATATAAATTGATGGGAAGATCATTAGGTGAGATATAATGGTAGTTAATTGTCCTCAGATGCATCACACCACCATAGAAATCCCTCGATGGAATGCAACTGTGAAATATAGGAGATAAATTGTCCTGAAAAAACATCTCATGATCACTAATCTTAGGCTAGATCAACAACTATCGACAAGTCAGAATCCCTCTCATCAAAAAGTTTGTTTGCATAGCCCTAATATTTTTTTTTGGTCCATTTCTTTCGACAAACTCACTCTTGATAGATCCAATGGTCAGGAATAGAGGAAATCAATGGTCCCACTTCACTCACAACCCTCAACCACATGACAACTAATTTCCTCACTCATTCTCCTCCAATCACTCGGTCAGTGGAGTCTTTGACAAGATCTATGACAAAGATATAACTGGATCAAATACTAAGAAGATCAATGATTCTTGTCCACTTGGACTATCTCTATCAAGAATTACAGACTTTTTACAACCTTATGGCTCTCCCGAGCAGTTCTTTCCAAACTAAAATATTCTAACATATCCGACGGTCATTGGATATTCGCATATAATGGTCAAGGATCTCTTGGATCTCAGATCCGCTCAGTACTTAAACGAGCTTACAACTCCAACATGTTTTTTCTATCGATCGATCCCATAGTGAAACCAACGGCTTAGATCACATCAGTTGGTTCAATGACATATCTACGGCTTTGGTATTCTTGGACCTTTTCCTTGGTATTTCTTCATCGAAAGTTCCTCCCATTCATTCTCCGTGGATATTTTCAAACTCCACCTTCCCGATAGGCTTGGAATATTATTGCACGACAGATATATGGCCTAGATCTCATCAGTGTAACCTTTCGATAAATGGACAACTCTTGTCCTCTCGGAAATTTCCCATCAGAAATTTCACCTTAACATCATTCCTAGGTTTTTCCGAAAGGATCTCCTTCCAAAACGCTTTCTTTGAAGCCTATATCTTCGACGAATGATCAAGATTGACTCTCCACACTAGATCAACGATCGTTATTTCTCCTCATGGTTTACTCAAGGTTTCAATATGGTGAAGGGGCATGTAAGGCATATCGCCCCAAAACCTTCCCTAGCACTATATGCAAGGTTTTAAATCTAACTATTCAAATCTTCGACTCATTTCCTCAATTCACAGATAATGCCTCACCATGTTCCCCATGGTGAATATTTTCTTATCCTGCAAGGTTTCCATTCAATGGCTTGGGGAAAACACAGGGTTGCAGGCTTCCATATAACCTTCCATACACATTTATCACATCCATTCAATAAATATTTTAGAGGGGATTTATTATACCAATAAAGATCAAGTTGTCTCATTCAATCAACACATTAAGGATACCATTCAGAATAAAATGAAATCCATATTTATTTATTTATTTCAATTTAAAGTTCAACCATCCAACTGACTCGGAGTGAATTCCATTCCACCCAACCATAGGCTACAACAAGCCACCCCTATACTAGTCCTTGATACAACTAGGGGAGTCTCAAGAGTTGGCGTTTAGGTTAAGAAATTCATCAGGAAGGTTACTCTCTTTCACTACATAGACAACAATAGAAATCCCCTCTTTCCACTAAGATCATGGCCTCCACGTTCTTACCAGGTGCCTTCCCAACCAAATTTCCTTTGCACAAGGGAGTCCCTTCACTTCTATGCAGTCCCTCAGTGTCCTCCCCTTACTAGTGCTATTTTCTTTCCAGCAAGCACCAATCCACAACCCTCTATGCTCCAGATTGGATATGGGTACTCTTTGTTCCAATGTTGATCATTCATGTTCTGGAATAGATTCCTATTTTCCTCATGAAAACTTCTCAATTTTCTCTACTTTGGTTTGTGTTTAAACACCCTCTTCTCATTCATGTTGCCCCTTTTCCCTGTTTGAATGTGCACTCTGTTGTGGTGGGAAATCCCCCTACGGACTATCAATTAGGGTTATATTTTGCATGCAGATATGACCGAAAGAAATCTACTTTCTACCGTCATCCCAGACTGAATCCCAATTTCTTCTAAGTAAATACATGGTTAGACCAACATACCTTATTTCGGGCGTTTGATGTTGATCCCTCTTTATGCTTGATCACTTGTTAGCAGCTCTCCTCCCAAGGCTGACCTGCACTCAAAACACGCAACAAACTACGCATGCATCTTACCTACAGATTAATGGGTTAGAGATTCAAACATATACTAAATGAACTATGAAGAACTCATATAGTGGGATGGGAAAAACATTTCTTTATTAATCTTAATGAATCTACTTACAATGTCGAGACTGGCCACTGCTTCGCGAACCTGATCCTGGACTCTTCTTCAAATGTCCTCTAACTTCTTTGCTGTGTATTTCTCCTTGCACATAGATGGCTAAAGGGTTGGAACAATGGGAATATGAAATTGAGTAGAGTTTATTTACTATTATTCTCCTCCTTCCAAATGGTACCCCTACCCCTTCTTTTATAAGCTAGAAGGAGCTAGGTATTTGGTCGAACCCTCGGCCATGCATGGCCGGAAGGTTTAGTTAACTCACCCAAAGTTGTGTGTTCCGTCGACAACTTTCCTTTTTTCGTGCTTTTGTAGGTACACGTGGGTTGTTTTAGGTCAGCTAGCATGTACACACATGCAGTAATGGAGTAGGGCACATGGGCCTTTATAAAAGAGGTTTTTTTAAAGAGTTGTTCAACAATTTTTTGGCAAAGAAGGAATCTGAGATGGCCTGATGCCAGGTAAGCATGTCTGGTGCAATTTAAGGTTATAACACACTCCCTATTCTTCCTCTTCCTTTCCCGATTTGGGACATTGTCTCTTCTCGAGTTCTTCAACTCACTTTTGTTAGAAGCAACCCCCAATATCAATATACCAAATCGAAGGGACATTTCTAGGGTACTCCTTGCTGACAACTATAGCCGAACCTTCACTCCTTCGAGTACGAGTTTTGAAGACAGTCATAACTATCCCAACCACCATATCTAATGTCGTTAATAGGTTTTCTTGTGAATAGGGCGAACATGGTACATCAGACAGGTTGGTCATTTGAGGTCATGTAGGTGTAGGTTGGGTTTCTGGGAAGGATGCCTATTTTCCTCACACGAACTTCCTAGTTTCCCCCTGGCCAACTCCAACTTTTTGTATCATGGCCAGTACTACAAGGCTTCCATTGAATCAACTAGTAGGTTTTTTCATTAAACATAAAACACAATTACAATGTTCATCAATCACGATTCATGATGTCTAAAACATAATTAAAAACTTAAGGTAATCTCTCATAATTCCAAATTCATCCTCTTCATAGTATGTTCAAAGGATGCACAGGAGGCAACTACAACCACGACAACCTCAACATCTTCTATTGAGAAGAAGAAAATTGAAGAAGAGAAAGAAGATATTGTTTCTTCACCTATAATGGTGCCTACACAATGCCTCGTCAATCCCAGAGACAACAAGGTCATGGAGCATATTCAACCCCGCCAACAACAAGTTCGTGACAACCTTCCACAGACCAAGCAACACAACTTCTCGAACAAAGCACACAATTCAACAAGATTCAGATTCAGAAAACACTTTCCCCTCTTCCCCGTGCACTCAACACAATGGATACCATTGCTTCCTGAGGTGGCAAGTTGGATCCAGGTGGATATTGATGGCCACCCACATGTTCCAAATTCCAACTGGCTCATCTGGATAGTTTTCAGTTCAACACATTTCTCTGTAATGGGGACATTTCTTTGTAATTGTGGGTTCTGCACTTACGGGGTTGTCCTAAATCCCTACACAACATCCAAGTGGATATTGGTGGCCACCCACCTATTCTAACTGGATTATTTTCAAAGTTATCATGTTAGTACATCTTTTTGTACTTTCAGGGACGTTTTGGGTCTCTAAACAATGTTATTTTTGGATTTCTATATTCAAATTGTAGATGTAGTTGGATTTTGATGGCATAATGCATAGCTCTCAAAAATACCTTTACAACGGGCTATCACACGCCTAAAACGGAGATTGTATGCAAAAGTTATGATCCCACGAAGTTAATGTACTAACTTATCCCAACGGGGCCCACATGACTTTTGGCATCTTTTTGCGAATGAGCGTAGCCGTCACATATTTTCTCAAAGATAAAGCTGTCACCATTGTATTAGTCTTGCACTCTATATTTTACCAGTATCACATTTATTTCATTAATAAGAATCATGTATTGTTGTATTTCTGGCAATTTTTATGTGTATTTCATTGCAATATCTCTTCTTTCCGAAAATAATCTGGATCAAAAAATCCTCTATTCCCCTAAGGTTGGTGAAGTTGGGCTGGAAATCCCAAAAAATTGGTATAACAAATGTTACATGAAACAGTTAAGTTTGCCAAGAATTTTTTGACATGGTTTCAGGCTGAATAGTTTTAGTTGAGGTTTTAGGATGAAAGGTTGAAGTTCTTTTCTTAACCAAAAAAAAATTCTCTTGGTGATATTTTTTGGAAATTGTAAAATAGTTGAAAACTTTGAAATAGGAATTAAAAATTCCACTAGCTTTGAGTTATTTATTTCAAACGTAACTCCAATTCTGTCCAAGAGAGAAAATTTGTTTATAAAGATGATCCATGCGTTTATATTTTCAAACCATGCTGGCAAACAAATTCACATATTGAACATCCTATTTTTATTGAAGCAGGAAAATCTTGGATGCCTACTCATTGGAGATCAAGAAAGTTGCCACTAAACTACTGACATTGATGGCCCAAAACTTGAATCTGAAGCCGCACTACTTCAATGAAAATTTTGGTGAAGACAGTAGGATGTCATTGCGGATGAACTATTACCCGCCCTGTCCGCAGCCTGAACTTGTTCTTGGTGTCCAGCCCCATTCCGATGCGGGAGGACTCACCTTACTAGTGCAAGATTATGATAGAGAAGGTTTAAACATCAAGAAGGAAGGCTCGTGGATTTCTGTAAAGCCAATACCCAATGCATTTATTGTCAACATTGGAGACATACTGGAGGTAACAATGCTTATTTTTTATTGTACATGAATTCCATGCATTCCTAGAAATGTATCATATGAAAGTTTTGTTTGAATACTATAAAATTTTATTGGAATGCATGTGCAGATCATGAGCAATGGCAGATACAAAAGTATCATGCACAGGGTATTAACAAACAGAGAGAGGGAACGATTATCCATTGCTGCCTTTTACAGTCCATCATATTCTGCAGAAATTGGTCCTGCACCAGACCTCGTGGACCAGTCACAAAATCCTCCGTTATATAAAACATTAAGCCATGCACAGTTTCTACGTCATCTTCTGGTAGACAAACCCCATTTGAAGAGGGTGTTGGACCTTGTTAAACTCGACTCCACTTCAACTTAGCCGTTAAGGCTGTCATGTCCCTAGTGTTCGACCCAGCGAGGATGACAGGCATGCAATAGTGTCAAATGCTTGCGCTGCGTTTTCCAAACTATGATGAACTTGAATAAGCAATGAGCATCAACACCATAGCTAATAGGTACCTTACTCATGTTGCCATCACGCCATGGTCGTACAGCTTGCCCTTGTGCACACCTAGTCCATCTTATGATTGTTTATATTTGCTATATGGAGCTTGGCATTTGGATTTATTTACCATACTAGCCAAGGAACTAAAATAAGATAACAACTATAAGTTGATATTTATATTTGAAGCATTACTTTTTTTCCAAATAAGGATGTAGTCAGATTCACAGATTGTAACCTCCCTTTCAGAACTTTTTAGCCATGGCCACCTGTTCAAAGCCTTCTAAATAATTCAATACATTATTCTTTAATACACCCGTTCAGAACCTTCACCCCTTCAAAAACTTTGAAATAATCAAGTATATATTATACTTTAAACTTTATAGATAACTTTTGGTAGGTTTATTAATGTTGAATATCTTATCAACTGGTTATGTGAAGTTAAATAATAACTAAAGTTTTGTATTAAATATTTTACATGTTTAGGGTAAAAATGGAAAAACAGCATATCTTATATGTATTATTTGATGTGAAAAACTAAATTAAATGATTAAAAACAATATACAAACTTGTGCATTGAATTCAATGCAGTGAGTTAAGTCATATTAAAGTGACAAACTTTTGAAAAAGACTTGAATACAAATCTTGAAAAGGACCAAACCCTGTTCATTACAAAGTACTCACGTTTTGTCATTATTCGTAGATTTTATATAATAAAATCGATATGTGCTTACAAGGTTGAAAGAAGAGATTCCTTTTATATTCTTACAAACTTTTAATTAGAAAAAAAAAACAAGGCAAGCATGTGAAGTGACATGAAATATTATCTAGAAGCTTATTAATACATATTCTTTCTCATTGGGTGTTTCAAAAATAAAACAAATTCTCTTTGGATGATGTGTGAAAAACACCACCAAGTGTAGTATGTATTGAATATGTATTGAACATGATAAAAAAATTGCGTGCAGTAATCTTGTCTAGTTCGTTAAAGCTTCGTAGAGATGGGTTTACTTGTCCTTCTCCAACCACGATGCTTTCTCATACATTGTATCATAATGTCCTTATCTCTCAGATATTGTATAAGAATGTCCTTTCTTTTCAGAAGTTCGGTGCTAACTTTACAAAATTTATGACATGTCTTAACTAGTAGTGAATTGCATTGTTGAATAATGATCACATTATACATCAAATACTTGCACCAGCTTATGTGGCTTAGTTGTGAAAACTTTATTTTCACCATGTGTAACCTAATCTGCTATCGTTTCAAAGCATTGTTGGTGAAATTTTTATGAAGTAAACATAACAGTTGGGTTTGCATTAG
>JASDQU010031943.1:11345-22085 GCA_032191745.1 Picea mariana | reverse complement strand
CACAGTATATTCTTTAATTCTTAATAGGTATAATTGAATCACAATGAGTTTGAATTTAAAATTTTGAAATTCAAATGGTATGATTGCATTCGTAATAGGTATGATTGAATCACAATGAAAAAAAGGTATAGGGTAGGAAAATATTTGAATCGAATAATCCTTGCCAATAACATACATGTGTTGGTAGGCCAATGTCGGTGTAGAGGCGAGGAGATGTCTAGTGGGTGTAAAGTGTTTGGGGTTGGAGTGAGTAGTGACTTGTAATCCATGATTCATTCGTATATCTATCTCTACCAATAACTAGCTATAATGGGGTGACGGGTGAAGTACACTAGGGCAATTTCTGCTGACTAGAGGAGTGAGTTCGTGTCTCAGTTAGCATTGGCTCTTTATAAACAAAGAATGAAGCTTTATGTAGAATTTAAAATTAATGGACATCTCTCAATGCATGCAGATGAATTATAAAAATAAAGTGCAACAAGACGAAAAGAGGATTGAATTGAAGTGTGAAAAATTTGGCATGGCGTTGCACAAGTACCTTATTTTCACATTTTCTATTACCTAACTTCTTTTGTTGATACTTTCTTATTATTTTAATGCATTCCATGCATAAATACAATCTGTGAAAAAATGATGTTATCTCTTGAAACAAACATAGCTTCAAGGGGTTGCATCGACACCTATGAATCTAGCACAAGATATGAAATAAAAGTAATTTCATATTAGAACAATTCCAAAATATAAATTAACAACTAATAAAGATACAAATATCATCCATGATAAAGAATCATTTTAATGTAAAAAAGGAGAATTTATTATATCAATCACTTTTATGTTACGAGAAGATTCTTTAATAAATGTTTTTTTTTTTTAATTATTAATGGATAAATGAAAGAAGAAAAGGAAACCATTTAATGTTCCTTATTAATTTTGATTTTAAGCTCCTATATTTATCGGATAGCGCATATTAACAATCAAGTAAAATTTTGTAGCTCACCGTTATTGCATGGGAATGGCGCTAACCTCGAACATTGGAATAACATGTGTGCTATCTAGGGTAAGTTGAATTTCATGCAAACATGTTTACACAAAAGAACAAGATTATTGAAAGTCTAGAAAGAACATGAGAGCGCAACTCAGAGAGAACAATTAATTATTTAGTTAGAAGCTTGTTGTTATTCAAGGTGGAAGTGGTCTGTGATCAGTGAATATTCACGTAACCAACTATGTATAATAAGATTTTTTAATTAAACCATTTGCAAACATTCTTCTATATTTAATTGCTATAATGTTTTATTTATTTTCGCAAGATTTTCTGGAATAAGTTTTTTAATAAAAAATCTTTGATTAACAATAATATCAGGTGTATTCAATTCAGTTCTATGTATTGCAGGTGTTACCTGGATTTATAATGGTTGGTTAAGGAACTGTCTCTAGATTTATAATGATTGGTTACCGATTTAGATATCTATGATCTCAGTGGTATCATGAGTTATGACACAATAGAAAAAGTTTATTGAGTGAAAACGTTGAAAATCTTTTTCTATTTCTTTTTTACTTGCAACTAATTAGATGTCAGGGACTTTAAAATTTGGAAGTTTAAAGCATTAAGATTCGTTGTTCAAAATTAAGCACAATTCATGATAAATATGCACCGAAATCGCATTATAGCCCAAAGTTCTTGGTAAAACTATCCATGCTTTCATTAAAATGGATTAATGAAGTATCAGGAACAATGCAGATAACAAAACATATTACACTCTGCTAACCTTCACAATATTAATTCACAGATTCTCATATTTGTATTCCTAAATGATGCATAGAAGTCACATCAAAACAGTTTATATCTACAAACCATAAACATCGCTAGAGAATAGAACAAAACACCAGTTGATTCAACTAGACTTCAAAGCACAGAAGCCTTTAACTAAAATACTAACATAGACACTGCTAATAGAATTCAACAAAAACCTCAAAGCTTAAGATCAAGAGCTGAATATTGGACTCCTTCATAGCGTTTTTTTAAATATGAACTCAAAACATAGCATGAAAGCTAGCTTGAGCTAAGATGCATAGATTCTACTAACACGGTTAAACCTCGTGTGAATTGAGAACTTACACAGAATTCTCTCATAGTAACTTATGATAAAAATGATGAAAATTGAAAAAATGAACTTATGACCCGCAAGCAGCTTGTAGATTCGACCGACTAGACTATAATGAGAGTGACCAAATTGATGAAAATTGAAAAAAGGACCTTATGATCCGCAAGCAGCTTGTAGATTCGACCAACTGACAATTTCTCTGTAGCAAGAAATAAAATATATTGGAATACACAACAAATTGTACTAAAATTGCAGCTTAACGAAATGTGGGTATGTAATTTTTCAAAAAATCATAGAGATGTATGGAAAAGGTGAAATATTTACCAAGAATAAACTTACTTTGACTAGGATTGCACTCGAACAGAGGCTAGGGAGATGATGTGGAGACGTCGGTGGTTTGATTTGTCTTAGGATCCATAGAGTATGCAATTGGTGTCTCCATGTCAAGGGAAGAGCAGTTGGTGTCTCCATGTCTAGGGAAGAGTGGTTGAAGAAACACCTCCAACCACCACAAGAGCATCGCCAGAACTAGGAACTTGTAGAAGAAAACAAGGTCAAAGTGCCAACTAAGGCAGAACTCCAAAGTGGCTAGGGATGTGAAGGGTGCAAGTGAAAAATGATTACCGTACAACCAAATTCAAGCCAATTTTTTAGTAAAAAAGAGGATATGTTTCTCAGCATGCATCTTCAAGACAACAGGCTCAAACGCCATGGATTTGCACCAAAAATCACCGCAATAAAACCCCTGATTATCGTCCTCTAGCTCTGAAGAAACTACAGACACTGAAACACTACTTTCTTACTAACAACCCTTCAAGTTGTTATCGCCATTAAATTTTTTGTGTGAAATCAAGATTTCAAGACTTAGCGAGGGTCTAAGCCGGTTTGGAAGCCCGACAAACTCGAGAAGGGGGTAAATTTGGTAGGAAGAGACTAAGTCTGGTGGGGGCACTAAGGTGATGGGACCTGATACGTCGCAGATCGCGAGCACTCCAGATCGATAGTCGAGGATCATTTCGAGGGGAGAAGTTGTGTGGAGGATAATTTCAGAAAGCGGGTCGAAATCTAAACCATGGTTTTCAGTCGAGACCATGTGGTGCCACCGGGTGCATTTCGGGGTGAGAAGCGAGTTGCCCCAAACCACTTCATCGTGCCCCCAAAATTTGGAAAAGTATATAAAGGGAATCTATCATGTATTTTATTATTATTTCAAAAGACTAGACCATTTGAAACTTGGCGCGACCACCTTCGTTCGACTACAGTTCAACAGTACGCCAGTGCATGCCATTTCTTCTCATTACAAGTATTTTTCATCGCCACCATGGACCCTATCATAACTTCAGTAACAAAGCCAGACCCTGTGTCAAATGAAGAATTCCTAATTTACCAAGATTCAGACGTTTTCGACACCGAAATCACCATTTTTCCCATCTTTGTGTCCAAAAGCAATTTGTCTGATAATGTAGGAAGGCGTATACCATTCCTTGAAGCAGTTTAGGCCACCATAGTCCCTTATGTTGTCGAAGTCGCTTTCCCTTTTCCTAAATTCATAGGTTGGTGCATAGAGCAGTATTCACATGAAGAAAAAGTCCTCATAAATAAATAGGGGTCTGAGGTCGTGTGTAGGGTAGAGAGTCTATCAATTCAAGATGCCCTCGGTATACCAGAGTCTTTCTTCACAGTGTTTGAACCTTTCAATGAAGAAAAGCTAATTAGGGTATATAGAGAGTGTCCATCAAAAGTCAGAGATCTGTTTTTACAGGCAATTGTCAAACCAGAACATCTTTCAGAAAGTCTGTCTTTGCCAATGAATGTGAGTATAATGGTTATTGAGGTCCAATGGGCATGTTCCATGTTGAGTCAAATTTTAGGTCTAGATAATGACAAACATGTGGTCGAGGTCATGTTAGGTTTCCTGTTGACATTTTTTCAGTCAGAGTATGTTCTGTCAATCTGTATCAGTTTGGTCAATTCATAGTTGATAATATCCATAAACAGCTAGTGAATTTTTGCTCTCTAGGGCATTTCAGATATTACACCTATCTGCTAAAGATTTTGCTGGAAACCAATAAAAGAGAATTTCATAAAGCAACATTTATATCAACTGAATGTAAGAGGATTGCATTGCTCATCTTCATCAACAAAGTTATGTCCAGGGTTTACAGTTTGATTTTCAACACCAACCTACCTAGAGTTTTGGATGACATGAGGAGATATCTACAACCAAATCCAGAAAACATAGTGGAGGACTGGGTACTGTTCATGCATTCAACAGTAATCTGGGTTTATGGTTGTCATGAATCCCCTATCTATTGCCTATTTTTCTGACCCCCGAAGTCTTTTCCCTTGAATTCATTAGGCAAAGAATCATATCTGAGACAGAGCATTTCCTAAAGTTGTGAAAAGCATCCAACCTCAAGTTCCCTTTTATCATTGGCCCTTTCATTGTCAAAGCCATATCTTGTTTATCTTAGATTCAAGCAAAGCTAAAAGAGTTTGGATTTTCACAGCTATAGGGAAGATGATATGATCCACATTAAATCATATCCAAGAGAATATTGATGAACAAACAGACCCATTATGATCATGAACATTTTGAGGGTTTTGATAAGCTGGCAAACCTAGAAGTCTATGCTGATATGGAAGCAATCCTACAACCAACTCAAACACAGCAAGTGGAGGCAACCCTGCAACAGAGTCAAACACAACAAACTCCTCAGAAACTGATATTCAAAGTCCCCAGGGTAAGTGTTTATAGCAAGAGAAGTAGTTTAGATGCCATGGGCACCAGTGATCAGCAGACTGCTCCTAAGAAGATGAAGATTACACAGACTCCACAGATAGTGGATTTAGAGGAGGAAGAGTCTAAAGAACAAGTAAATCTAGATATGGTGGAGAGTGGTACTAGCATTGTAGAAGTTGAAAAGGGAATCAAACTCCAAAGTGAAGGCAGCTCAAGAACCTTTAGCAGCAAAAAACACATCTTTGATAAAACATCTAGGGCAGCTTATCAATCTAAAGAAGATTTGGAAAAACAGTATGCTGAGAAAGGAAACATGGCCCAGGGTGAGATGAGGGAGTTAGCCCCTAAAGTGGAAAAGATTTCTCAGCACAAGTCTTTTCTGTTCACAGTATGGGATATTGGGAAGAGGAACTTTAACATTGCAGTTGCAGATGAAGACAAAGTATCTGAGATAAAGATAAAGTATGACCACATCAGTGCTCCAGACAAGATCAAATTCCATAAGAACACCAGTTATATGTTGTGTTCTGATTACCTGAGTTTAATCTTGAAGAATTCCAAGCTATCATCTTATGCAATGAAATTGGAAGGGCAGTTGAGGCAAGAAAAAGCATCTAGCAGAGCTTGGCAGAATCGGATCAAGAGGTTGGAATCTGAAGGCCCCCAAGGGGTGAAATCCTCATTGGATGAGAAGGACAAATTGATTCAAAGCTTGAAGAAGAAACTGAAAATGTCTACCACAGTGCATCCATAAACAACATAATTGGTTTCTCTAGAACAGGGAAAAGAAGCATTTCGACAAAGAGGCATTGGACTACAAAGCTAGGGTGTTGCAGCTAGAGCAAGAAAAGATGAAATGGTCACAAGAGCAAATAAAATTGTTGAACAAGGTTGTAGTTGTACCTCCCACTATAGAAGTTGGGCCAAACATTGAAGGACTTGTCCAAGCTATGTCACAAGTTAGCCTAAAAGAAGGGGAAATCAAAGGGCTAAAAGGGAGCATAGAGAAATTGAAGCAGGAGATACAAGCAAAGGATGAAAGAATGGCTCAATTTCAAAAGGTGAATCAAGCCTTGCAAGAAAGGATAGATAAGTTGAAGATGAGATTAAGAGGCAAAGGCCTGTTGCAGGGAGCCAAGCATGTCATCCGGGATTCTATAGCTGTTGAAGTTGCCAAGTTTAGAGTGTATTTGAATTTCATCAATGATAAAGATAGCATAGCCATCACAGCCAGAAGGATGTGCACTGTTGTGAATGAGACGTTAGCAAAGAAACCATCAAAGTGGACCCAAAATGCCATAAACCTACTCAACTCCATCCCTAGTGAAGAATTTCAAACCATTGGAATCAAAGATAGAACTACATTGATCATCTGGGCCAGGAGAGTTATTGCTAAACATAACCTGCTGAAATCAGTCCAAACCAAGGCAACACAGATGAAGCAAAGTGTGCAAGAGTTCAAGGATCTGTTTGAAGAATTGTTTATTAAAGGCCTCCCACCAGTTTGGGATGGAAAAGGAAAAATATATGATCAAGAAGAATACAATGCTCACCTCACTTAGTGCAGAATGAATCACTCGAAGTTTGAACACCTGGAGGAAAACCTGAAAGGAGCAACACTCGTTGAACATCTGATTACAGATTTTGGGATTCTGAATCAGTTCAAAACAATGAAAATTGGACTACCTGTCATGACATATGCCCCCTGCATTGACCTGGAGATCCTGATCAAAGAAATGATGGATTATGATATCCCTTATGACTTGCAATGGAAGAAGATAGTACAGGTGGGTAAGACAAAGTGCATTTTTCTAGGGTCCAATAAATGACGTCCAGGTGTCACTAAAGATGGTTGACCACATGGAAGACCAGAGTAGAGCAAGTGGAGAGGAAAGAAACTGAAGCGTCAAAGGAATCAGAAGTCAGATCATGAAACGTTTTCTTGCCAAATTATTGTAATCGGTTTCAAACCAAAGGAGCTTAAATTGTATAAATGTTAGGGGTTCCAAATGTATTAGTGTTGGCAGAAGTGCAAGGGAACGATTTTAGTTGTTCAGAACTTAATTTGTAATTTTCTGAAGCTGAATTGAATACACATGAACAAGTCTTGAAGTTTCCATGAAAAGACTCTAATGGTGGTGATTTGAGTTTTGTCTCCTCTCTTTGTATGTATTTCTTGTATTTTTTATTTCATTTTCACTGTCTTCTGTTTAAATTGGATAGCCAAAGGCCCAGAACTCATCTTGTGATACTCTCGACTAAAGCAATTTAAACTGTGTTAAGTTCTTCCTAACTAATTCATAATTCATTTATTTAATGCTCTGATGCAGTTATATGTTTTCTTTTCTTCTTACACTCTGCAAATTTACAAATTATAAATCAGATTTATCACCTCATTTAGCCTTTATCCTCTGGAGAGTTCTACTGGCCAGTCAGTGTTTTCATTCATTTTCATAAGTTTGACTCCATAGCCCTAAGTGTCCCTACCCTTCCGTGCCAACAAATTTATAAAAAGCCCCCCAAAACAACAAAACCTAGCCATTGATTTTCAAAGAAACACCAAGTGACACGAGAGAGCCCTCTTTGAGTTGAGTAGGCTAGTACCCAGCTCTAAAGTTGGTTTGTAGGTTACCTCTGTCGTTTGTTTTATCAGTCGAACAAATTTACAAAGTGCTAACACAAGCCGTCGTTACGAAGCCGACTAACAGAGGCATTCTCTAGAGCTTGAGCTTCAAGTGAACCACAAAACTGCTAACAGACTACGAATATTTTCATGAAAGACGTTATGATCTACAGGATGGAAAATTGAGTCATAAAAGATAATTAGAGTTCCTAATAAGCAAACATTTCTTCATTTATGTTAGTAAGCATGTGCAGACCTCTCATACATAGTTAGCGAAAAATCAAATTTCCGATCTCAGAGTTCTCTGAGATAAACCATTGATGTAGTATTTTGTGCAGACCTCCCAAGCTTAGTCTGCTCAAAATCAAATTTGTGTTCATAAAGTTCATTGAGACCACCATTCAAAAGAAGAGGTTGATTGGTAGCGACGATCCTTGCGATGTAAGGTCGCGATGACGAATAAGGTTATCGTGTGCATGTAGATCGCCATGGGACATGCATTAACTTCAGCAACATGACATGAATTGTGTCAGGCTGACAGGCCATCGAGTGTAGGCACGGTAGATGATAAACTTTGAGATGTGCATTTTGTCAGGGCCCACCGCAAAAACAACTAGAAACGGAAAGGAGAAGACTATTTCGGCAATGGCCCTTTCACCAAGATCTCCAGACAAATGCTCTAAACGCTCCCTCACATGTGACGGTTCCCCCACCGGTTCTTCCGCTTTTACGAGGAAAGCGGTTTTTCACTTTTGTTCCTGCAAAAGGGGCCTCAAGAATACCAGGCCACTCAGAGATAGTGCCGTTTGGTTTCCTTCGGGAACCCCCTGCACTAAAGAAAACGTGGGTCATGCGTTCGATCCCTGTATTGCACACATATGTAGTATAGTCAACACGATTGGCAGAGTGAAAATGTCGTGTGGCTTGCAACTATCCATGCGTAGAACTAATTCCCAGTACCATTGGAGATGCCAAAACATAAAAATATGGAGACAAAGGAGCCAGCGTTGTCATTGCAGATATACTAGCACAACCACAATTACATGGTTGATTAACGTCGAAAGGCATATTAAAACGAAACGCAGTCAGCACAGAAATGAAACGAAACATCGCCAACACAGAAATGAAACGAAATGCGGTCAATACAGAAATGCGGCCACCACTTTGTGCGAATATTTTAATATTTTTTAATCAAGTAGGTGGCAATAAGTTAGTGAATACAGTGATTTTTAAACACAATTAGGTAAATGTAAAAAAATAAACATATAAACGGATGTCTTTATAACAGCTCGGAAGTTAATGGATGAAATCAGAGCCATTCATTTGTTGTGACGACTAAGAATATTCTAGGCATATTTAATCTTGTCCATAAAAAACGTATTAAGAACTAAAAACCTATTAAATGTGCCCATTATCAATAGGTGTACACCTTTCGATGTAATAATCTAAGACAGATTAACTATCTTTTATGCATAAAATATTATTATCCCACAGTCTATGCATCTATCCCAGATTATGCTGATTTATTAATATTATAATATTATGAAAACCTTTTCGCTGATTAAAAAAAATTGAGTTCACCTCATTTTTTGAAATTTAAAGACATTTAAAGAATTCAATAACTTTAATATGTAAAGACATTTAACGAATTCAATAACGTTAATTAGAACCCTGAAAATATAATAAAAATAAAATATCTAAATTCATTTTATTCGTTTAAACTATAAATATTAGCATTTAAAAAATACAACATTTAAAAATATCTTTTTATAATTCTAATAAATAAAAAAATTAAATATCTCTTAACATATATTAGTATATAAAATAATTAAATAAAAAGTTAAATATATCAATTCGCGTAAATCAAGACGCTGAAAACTGCTGTAAAATTCAAACCGTGTTGAAACTCCAAAGATCATCCATATGCACGGAACTATCCGGCACCAGGTAGGGCAATGCAGGTTCAATATTTATGGGTTCCAAATTCCATCCTGTCTTATCTGTCGCTTCATAGTTCCGATAAAATTGAACGCGTATTGAAACTTGAACAGTTGTCCTCCCATCCTTCCCAAATCATGCAAAACGTTTGGAGTGGGCGAGCAGGAGGTCGCACGTTCGAAACCGACTAAAATAAGCAGACTTCATTGTTCCAGAAACTCAAACATCTTGGAAGTTCCACAGGTGTGTCGAGATCTTCTGCTCCTGCGAAATCCGAAGGAGATCCCACATGGATACATCGGCCATTGACGGGATTTTTTCCCAAATTAGGTCACTCAGCACCGTCTGATGCTGCCAAGAGCAACCTCCACAGCGCCAAGTCTTGCCGTTCCTCCGATATTTGCTGCTTGTCTCTCGACAAATCCGTTTCCGAAACCGAAGACGACTGCGACGGCGAAGCGGGCTCCTTTTTATTATTGTTCAGAGAGGGCAGACTCGAAGGGGGTTGGCCCAAGGCATATTTGAGGGCGGCATGCCGAATCTGCTTACGGGAAAGAGAAGACGCATACGGAATGTTGGGCACAGAATCGGGTAAGTTGAATTTGGCGTTGGCCCCGCTCAGACAATATACTGGGCCGTCATAAGCACGAGATTGAAATCCGGATGCCAAAATCTCGAGCGAAGATATGGCTGGGGTCATACAAAACCGCCGAGCAGGCCGCCCGTGCTTATGATGCTGCAGTGTATTGCCTGAGAAGGCCCGCTGCCAAATTCAATTTGCCAGATTCTGTGTCCTTCACTCCGCCTGCGTCTTCTCTTTCCTGTCAACAAATTCAGGATGCCGCCGCCAAATATGCCTCAGGCAAACTGCCTTCGACTTCGCCTTCTTTGCACAATAATAGTAATGAGGAATAGCCCGCACTTCCGTCGCCGTTGTAGTCGTCAAGGTTTCGGTAATAGAGTCGTCGGCGTCAGAACTCTTTCCGATCCAATTTTGCCGGAGAGCTACAGCTTTGTCGACCCGACACAGCTGTGGAACTTTGGAGAAGATTGACTCTGAATTTATCGCCATATTTGATGAACAAATCTTCTCGTTTGCTCGTCAAAATTCCATCTCTATATACCAGTGTAATTTAAACTAGTAGAGCTGTTGGAAAATGTTGAAAGGTATCGGCTGGTAAAGAATTTATTAAATTTTATTATTGATTAACAAATAAACGGTTGGGCTTCATTTATCTGGTGTTAATATTTTAATTTCTGTTAATCACTTACGTGGCAATCCGTTAGCTATCAAAGTAATTTTTAAATATGATTAGGTAAATGTAAAAAAG